>CM021316.1:7668899-7683256 GCA_010645155.1 Tigriopus japonicus | reverse complement strand
GAAAGAAGTAAACAAAAAAATCGATGCTTATTTCTTACTGATTTTTCATCGTAGAGTGAAGTGGTTTTTGAAGTAATTGTTTTTGGACTAATAGGTTTTTGAAAAGGTTTTTTAGGCAGAGTTGTTTTTGACAGTTCAAGTAAAACGTAACTGATGGGTGGTTCTTGGAAAAAGTAAAGTAAACCTTACTAATTTTTTGTTGGACAGTTTAATTAATTTACATTGAAAAATATAAACATATTCAAAAACACAATAGCTCAATGCAGCGTTGGAGTTAAAAAAATCTTCATAAAAATCTGTTTTATCTTTAGAGCCCGAAAACGAGATGTTCGCGAAGGAGCCTTACAAGAGATTCGCTTACTACACAAACTAAATCATCCCTACATCATCGAGTTCATCGATGCTTTTCAAGGACCGTCAGAAGTGATCTTGGTGACCGAGTTTCTTTCCGGAGGAGAACTCTTTGAACGCGTTGCCGACGAAGACTTTGATCTCACGGAATCCGAATGTGTCTCCTTCATGAAACAAATCTGCGAAGGAGTGCGATATCTTCACGAAAACAACGTTGTCCACTTGGATCTCAAGCCCGAAAACATCATCTGCGTGAGAAAAGATGCCAACGAGGTCAAGATCATCGATTTCGGTCAAGCCCGTGAACTCAAAGAAGGCGCTCAAATCAAGGTCTTGGAACGGCGTAAAACCGAATTGATCAATAATTTTTGATAAATGATATACTTTATGATTGCAGGTTATGTGTGGCACACCCGAGTTTGTCCCACCAGAAGTGGTCAATTACGATCCAATTGGTTTGTCATCGGATCTTTGGTCTTTGGGCGTGATTGCTTATGTGCTTTTATCCGGATTGTCACCGTTCATGGGGGATTCACAAACCGACACTTTTAGTAATATCTCAAGAGCCGAATATGACTTTGATGAGCCCGAATTCGATTCCATCACACAAGAAGCTAAAGACTTTATAGCATTGCTTTTGATCAAAACCCCGGGAAAACGCATGAGTGCCGAAAAATGTTTGGAGCATCCCTGGTTGACAACCTCAGAAAAACTGGAGATGAAAAAGAAGATCAACACGGCCAAACTCCGGAAATTCTTGGCTCGACGTCGATGGCAACGATGTGGTCAAGCAATTAGGTGATTTGATTTAATTATTAAATCCGATTTAAACGGCCTTATAAACCTTACTATTAAATAGAGCTATGAAACGCATGTCGGGATTGATGCTCAAGAGAAGATCCACGCAAAGTATGGACTCCAGTATTGCGGAAAACACCTTGAACGAGGAGAAAGAGACCCATCCACACAAAAATGGCAGTAGTGAAGAATCGAATTCGGATGAAGAGGTTGCACATTTTGTGTATTCTAGAGTTTACACCACCACATTTACGTTGAATATCACGTAACACTTTTTGAACAGCCTCTCTATTCTTTATTATGTAGTCAGATTATCTTGATCCACTTGCATTTGATAAAACGATTAGTTACTTGCGTACTAATATCGATTCCAAGCGGTGATTTTGGGGACACATCCAAGTCCATGACTTGTTCTGGTTGAATGATATCCAAACCCTTCCGATATTTTTCCAAACCATTCCAAGCAATCATCACTCCGTTATCCGTACAATATTTCATAGGGGGAAACACTACTCGAGTATTGAACTCATCACAGATCTGCAACACAAAACGGTTGGTAAAGTCTTTGATGAGCTTATGTAAACAATAGTAGGTATTTGTTCGTCGACCTTGATAATGGAGTTTCGGATGAATTGGTTGCATGCAACACCTCCTGAGACGACCAAAGTGGTTTCTTGATCTGGCGACCAAATCTCTTCAAGACGAACATATTCGAAACCTCGTTGTAACCGTTGACAAATATGTCGTGCCACTCCATACTGAAGGCTGAAATGAAATTAACATTATTGTAATAAGTGAAAGAGTGACAAGTCTTGTAAAGGGAGATATATACCTGGCAGCTACATCCGAAACATTTAATAAAAGCTCATCTGGTTCCAAAGACGTCCCTTCCGCGTCAAAGTTCAGAATGTTCCAAATCTGAGCTTTGAATCCCGAAAAACTGAAATTGCAGCTCCTAGAAAACGGGAATTAGAAAGTATTTATAAACGTTAAATTTGAATAGTAATCCTCACATGTATTGGGAGAGTGGCGTAGGAAATTCAATAGCTTTTGGATTTCCACCCTCACTGGCCACAATTTCGATTGCACGGCCCCCTGAAAATGGATAATATCAATTATAGGAATGCAATTTTTTTTCCAACTGAGAACCTTCAATGACCTGGGACAGATCGCAAATCTGGTCGTATTGAATGCAATTTGAGAGATCGGGCAGCTTTATCGAAGGCCTCTCCAGGTGAATTATCGACAGCTTGGCCAAGAAGCTTGAATTTATCAACATCCTAGAAATGATCAGAGTTCTGATGAATGTCAGATCTAATCACCAGAATACGTTTGTCACCTCAGCTATGGCCAGAAGACAATGTCCACCTGATACAAGTAACACCATGAATGGGAAATTGATCTATGAAAAGTACACAAATTAAACACAGACAATTATGTACGGTTGGTTCTGAGAAAAAGAAATACCTTTTCTAACATTCTGCTAGTGAGAGCATGGGCTTCCATATGATGAATGGGGATGACTGGAATGCCATGTTTCCGACTCAAATATTTGACATAATCTAACCCTGTTCTAAATATAAGAACAAATAGATAATAGGCTCTCGTGAAAGACAAATCAATGAGTCAATCTTACGCCAAACATCCGCCAAGGCCCGGTTTAATGGTGACTGCCAAGTATTGAATATCTTGGATGTTCATTTGAGCCTGATCAAGGGCGGATTGCGTCACTAGAGGTAAATTTTTGGCATGAAATCCCATGGCAAATGAAGGTACCACTCCTCCAAATTCTGAGCTGGGCTGTTTGGCCAGAGCCTCACCCAAAATAGTACCCTCTTTACTAGAATCAAATGAGTTTAGGCTTACATCAAGATAAATAGCTCATGGAATAAACAAGCAATCAACCTTAAAATGGCGGCTCCAGTGTCATCGCAACTTGTTTCAATACCCAGTAGGAAATGACGTTTAAAAATATGGTTTATATTTGCAGAATGGGAACGAATCCATTTTAGTCTTGAAAACCACATCATCACGTTTCTTTTGGAGGTTTGTTTTGATTTCGGGTGAGGTTTCGTGATGTTTATAGATTTCACTTTGGCGCCAAGCGAAATTATTCAAGCTCGTTTGAATCGCTCGTCAGATAGGCTTGGAAATGAGCCCCATTCTAGGTCAGTATTGCCATCCTCAAATCTTGGATGTACAGAATCCGTACTTGGTAGCAATCGACGATAGGGGACTCGATCTGGTACGTATATTCGCCGAGAGTGGCACAACTCGCGGAGGAAAACCACAGATAGGTAAATGTAAACGATGAGTAAGGCCCCGCAAACGCCAGAATGGGCCCATTTGTCTTCGAAGAACCTCATATATGCGCCGGGTAATTCACCAGCCTTGTACTGATTGTAATTCTGACCAGCTGAGAAATTGCCGTATTTGTGGCAAGAAGAGGCAATCCACACATTGGTCAATACGGATTCCATATCCATATTGGGAACTTGATCCTTCAAGTTGGTGAGTTCTTGTGAGATGTCACTGAAAATGTAAAATGGCACCTGGTTTGATGACAGTTTCGCGGTGATAGGTGAAGCAAAGGAGGCTTTAGAGTTATTTAGTTGAAAGCAAAAATATTTTTCGAGCGTCATATATATTTTTATTTAATTTACGGGATTGGGTGGCCAGAAAATCCAGGGCAAGCAAAAGGAAGAGTGTATTTTGCTTCACTTTTAAGTCAGAATAATACCGTACATTGTCACAAAATATGACGGAAAAAATGTCAAAAGTACATTTGGTGTTGATCAAGAATGAAGCCATAAGATTGCTTTTGGTCTGACTTCGGGGCCCGCAAAAGCAAAGTAACATCGCCTCCAGACCGAAACAAAGTCCATTATTTGGTATCTCCAATTTGGGAGAGGGGATTGGATAGTTATTTCATCAACTCACGTGCAAGTGTTCGCCAAATTAAGTGACTCAAAGATATTGGTGACTAATCCATAGAGAAGGATGATTATATTCACTGTGAACAAACTGTAGGTCTCGAAAAGCTTGATTTGATAAATTTCCAATCTATCCACACCGACAGCCATGGCTGATCCAGTTCAAACTCGTGTGAATACAGAACTGACCCATCTGTAATGAGGGTGGATAGGCTAGTGGTCATCGGCCAAGGGGTTACCCTAGCAACAGGAAGCTCCGGTTTTACCTGGTGCCACTGAATGTTAGTGCAGGAATCTTTCCCAATGGATTAACTGTTCATCAAGAACCTGGATATATTTTGACTTCCAAGGGATTTCTCACTTTATTTGAACATTAAGTCAAGTTAAGGACACGTGTCCACATCTACCTATCGTATTCTACTACGAAATATGTCTGATTCTGTATAAACTGTATTCGTTCGTCTTGTAATGTCGAGGAGGTGAGGAAATGTCGTGACATTTCTCTTCAGGTCTCGATATTAATCTTTAGACCATCAGGCCAAAATGACCTAATCTTCCCACATTCGAAACATTTGATGCCGCCTCTGATACTCTCAACAGTGACTTGGCATTTTGTGAAAGTTTGAGCATTTTTCGATTGGGCCCCTCGTTTTGTGTTCGTTGAATCCAAGCATTCATTCGTACTTCTACTACACTATCAATCATCATCGCAGAGGGATTAGATGAGTGCTTTAGGGATGATTTACGAGGATTGCCGAGTCCCTGAATAAAATACCCTCGAGGTCTCTAGCGTATCGACTTCATTTGTGGTCAGGTTCACTTAACACGTTCTTCAAGAATAAAGCGCCACTTTGCTTCAGTCATGCACTTTGAGCTCCAAAGCCGCAGAACAAAAGATGTAGAGCTCAACCTTGCGGACATCTTTGAATAATGGAGCTCTGGCGAGGACTCGTGCGATATTCGAAAAACCATTAGGTAAATACTTGGTTCGCTTATCAATTAACATATCACAAGCACGTCTCCCCTCCCCTACAAAATCGTTCATGTACGGAAGATGCTCAAGGACAGTATCCGAGATTCTTGTTTCTTCCCACTTTGTAAAATTGTTCTCTTTGTCATTATCTCTCTTCGAGGGTGGGACATCCGACCCCGCAATTTCCATGCCCATCGCATCCAAAAAACGTGACAATTTTGTTTGCTTCTGTGTTTTTTGAGATATACCTACGGTATTTCAAAGACAATCAGGAAGCTTTTCAGGCTTATTTTAGTTGGGAGTGTAAAACCTGTCCTAACATACAAAACCTATTCAAAGTTCTTCCACCAATGATAGAGGTTGGCGGAGAAGCAAAAGAAGAGAATGGAAAAAAGCTCCTCCATGAAATACGAGAACGGCCTTCAAAGTGTGATCCCGGTCAGGGAATTTTTTATTGCGGCGTTGTCTATTGAATCGCTAATCAGCATTCTTCACGCCTAGCTTTTCAACGTATAATGGTTTGTTGCCTAGGCCAGGAGAATAAACGTATTGGCGAAACAAGGCTTCATCATTCAAAGTTCTCGTTTTGAGCCTCTTTTAGGACTCGGTAATTGCAGAGCTCAATTTTTTATCTTATGCATCGCAAGCTCAAACCAGCGAAAGACATGTTGGACTTTTCACATCCTTTTCGCTGAAATTTGTTTATGTTACCTTTGTCCAAATTTGTATTATTACATGTACTTTTGTTTTTTTACCGCTGAACAACACATTTTCTGGTTAAGAATGTATTCACAAACTTTATGAATTGACATATCAAAGGCTGACCTTCAAGTTTTTCGAAACAGACACCAGAATGTCTGTCATCCGCTGAATTTGAGCGAGCAGTGTGGGCCTTTTTTCTCGTTCTCTAATCAGATGAGAATAACCATTAGCGCCCAGGGATTGGAATCTTAAACCCCAGATGCTTTGTAAAAAACGGATTCCTTCTTTTCCTACCCGTTTACATGCCTTCCCCCAGTGTCTTTAACGGAGAATTTCGACATTTACCAGACGACTTGTAAGTGGCCCCGACCAAATAAAGTGTGGGTAGTGACACCTCCGGGACCAGGCAAAGTTCTTCATTGACAAGTAAAAGTTCACTAGCCTCTAGATATGAATCAAGTTTGATTCACTTCACGGAATTCCAGTTAGTTTTATTGACATTTTTCGTCTTTGTGAGTGTGTCGAATTGTCCCCCCCTCAACAATTTGGAGGCAACCTGTCCTGTAAACAGATTCTCATGTAAAACGTACCCTCAAGTTCCGAATTCGAATGTCATTATTGGGCACAATCAGCTTTTTTTCTTCTTTATTGTGATCGCATATCCAATACAAATGCGGTGCAATATGCGAAATGACCTGGAACTAGCGGACAGGGCGAATTAAGTTATCCCCGTCGATACGCACTCTCTCACATGCGTCATCCTCACCCCAATTCCTTTTCCGTCAGCACGTGGTAGCTGCTGCTGCGAGCAACCTGAATGGTGGCTTCATTACATACGCGATGCTCCTCGCTAGATTATCTGGTTGGTTGGTTGGCTAGCTGGCTGGTTGATGGGTGGGTGTCCCAATAGAAGGGCCTAGCTCTCTACCAAATGATCGCTTCGTTGCCTGTTTCCGCAAAAAGGTACGCAGGCCGATTCTTGCCTGAGAGGGTGCCGGTTGTTGTCCGTGTCTCCCGACAATGGCATGCAAGCACGGGGGATAAAGAACAAGGGGGTGGATGGTTGGATGGTAGGAAGATTGGAGATGGAGAGGGTCTAAATTATTGTCGATGGTTGCGTCGTGGTTCTCAATCAGTTTAGCATAAGCTAGTGACACAACAGGAGTGAGTTGCCCCCACTCCTACGTTGGCGTAAGCTCAGGTATGCAAAATTGATAGAGACTCTCGTTGATAAAAGTGGCAGAGAACAAGAATTGTGACTGGCCGTGGACCCTTCAACCAATGGTTTTAGATTAATTATCGAACTAGTGGATGAAATCAAGGGTCAAGACTCAGCGCGACCTTCTCCAAATCTTCTACCGAGTGCTATCGACCTGTTCAAGAAGCGAAAGCAGTGATTATTCTACCGGTCATTGAAGTGCTTTTTATATATCTATACTATATATTTGTATCTATTCATAATATCTATTGGTGATCCGGAATATCGGCTCAACCGTAAATTTGCCCATCCTTCTCCGATAATCCTTTCGTGGATCATTATTGTACCGGTAAGTAAGGTCTAAGTCGTTTCAAGGACAGTTGTGACAAGAAACAAGGAAGTGACAATGAATGACGAAACCCAAGCACTTCTAGCAAGCTCGATTCGAGCCTCATCGCAACTGTTTTTTATCGTTCACCCTGTGCGAGAATACCAGATCAGAAAAAAGGACCAATGCAGTCGATCTGAATTGAGAGAGTGGGTTGACCATGCCATCAAACGTAGCTCGTTGCTTTGGTGATCTAATCATGTTGCAGGAACTGTCTGAAATTGGGCTATCGCCTCAGTTTAACTTATGGAGGATGGATGAAGCAGATAGTCATATGACATGCAAAAAGGTCTCGCTCAAGGACCATTAAGCATCTGAAGGAGGTGGGAAGTGCAAATACAGTGACTCATTTCCCACCTTACTTGATAACACCTCTCGAGTTAGAGAATGTTTTTTCTGTATCCAAGTTCTCGACTAGTTGACCTTAAACTCTTTGTCTAATGAGCTCGTTTGGGTAATGGGAGAATCATAAACTTGACTGGTATGATAACGCCGTTGCTAAAGAACTTGATGTGAGCTCAGGCTTTCTTATCATTATTGCCAATTGACGTTCTTTAGATTTGCAAAAAAGAACTGCACTCGATTTCCGCTATGGAGACTCTTGGCTAAATGTCAATCTTTGTGTAATGTTCACTAATAATTTACAAGATAGGAGATAGCTCATTGCCAATTTATGGGAGAGTATGTAAAACAATCTCAAATGAAGCAATTAATTATTTTGCTAAGTTTTGAATGGTTATGAGGCCTCAAGGGCATCTTGAGCAGGAAGAAAATAATACAATTGCCAAATGACTCCCGAGAAAATTAACGAAACAATGTTACCCTATTTATTCATTTGTTCCAAATTAAACTAGATACATCTACTTTTACCAACAAACTCGGGTGTTTTCCATTCACAAGCTTGGTTGCGAATGTAAACATTTGTTTAGAGTTGTGAGGTTTCAGTTCGATGTATTTGCTGAAGTATTTTCCAGTACCTAAGGTGCGTGTTTTACTTGGGTATCATGATAGGCCCACAAAATGGCATCTTGACTGTTGCTGATTAAACGACTATCCGTTAAAAGACGACACCCTGGAGGACGCCCTTTTCGGAGTACATAGTACCTACTGTAGATTGCATTTGCCTCAGAGTTTGGTCCAGAGGGAGGACCAAGGGCAATTCGTTCTCCTCATTGAAATCTTTCTCATTTATCGCAGATCAAGGGACTTTTAAGACGAGTTGATCATGAACTTGAGAACGAACACCTTTTCCAATGAGAAACCTCGCGCACTTCGAATTTAGAGTTCCTTTGGAGAATGAGCAATCCCACTTTAATGCTAAACGCTAAAGGCTACCTACTTGTCATGTTTTTCATGACATATTTGGCCCAAAATTGTCTCGTCACGCAGTGCTCATTACAGCTTAATACAAAGGCACAAGCGTCGAATTTAATTTGAAACGCCTGCAAATCCACAATGAGTAATTTGAATGCCAGCTCCAATGAATCTGGCGATTACAGACCAAATTTGAAAATGTTAACGAACCTTCCACCACAAAAGCAATGATAGAATTTATTCCTTATTCGTCAGTCAATTGCGACAAAATTTATACCATTGTTGACTTGTCGGCGGTTTCCTTTGATTGGATCAAATGATCCTTCAAGCACACTTTATCGGAATGACGAACTGTCCAATAAAGCTCCCGAGAAGAACTCACTGAAAAAATGCTTGGAACTGGTTCTCCCAAAACATTCGTCCTTGTTGCATTATCTGAGACTTTCAAAAAAGGCCTCTTGTAAGTCAAGGCTTAAGATAGGTGTTTCTATGAATTAATCAAGTGCACAACCAGATGCAGTTTCGGGTTTGGGGATCAGACCAAAAGTTTGCCTCTAAGAAGACTTCCGCTTGATGCCAAATTCAGCGAGTTGTGGGTAGAAGAAATGACTTGGGACGTCCATGGCGAATTGGCCAACAAGGATTGCAAGCTAGAGTTCAGGTCATAAAAAAGTGCCAAGGATTGGCAGACATTATTATCATTGTCAAGGGGACAACGAGAAGGAGGGAAGACTCCAAATGGGGATGTACTGGTGCCTCGTTACTCCTCCTCCAAAGATCTCGAGTTCTATTTGAAGAAATGACTTGGAAACAGCAACGATTCAGACGATCTTGAACGAACTTCAAATGGTTGCAACAAGTTCAAAGAGGATAGGGTATCGGATAATACTGAGAGTTGTGAACATGCAGCACAATAACAAATCCTGAAATGCCAAATGTGACGACAAGGAAGTCAGTACGGGGATCGCCTTCGTCGACTGACTTCTAAAATTCCCGTGATAATTGCATTTGTTACATTACCTCTTGTGTCAAAAAAAGCTCAATGCTCGTTCAAATGAGTCCTTTTAGTGCTCAGAAGGAGGAAGGAAAAAACAAAGAAGGAAAAACAAGCAAAATCGCTGATGGTAAATAAGGGTAAAAAATGATGATATATTTTTTTCTCGTTTTTGTTAAAATTGACGAAGCAATGTTTCCTGGGCAAAAAAAGTTCCTTTCGCATTAGTAAATTGCGATGACCTTTACAAGTCCTTGTGAATTAATTTCTTCGCTTTTCCTTGCTTCCTTGCTTCCCTGCTTGAATATTTACAGGTTCAAGCGAATTATTTTCTTCTAAACTTTGAAGAATGCCGCGTCAATAATCTCTTGGCAAGGTTTCTTGGAATTTGAGCCAATCATCCAGACACCAATTATACGGTCAAACCAGTTGATGCCACACAAATCTTGTCAATAAATACTCTCAAAGAATTGAAATCCAAGATCAGACTCCCAACTTATAGAGGGAGGAATGGATGCTTAGCTCGCAAAGGTGTCGTTTTTGCGTAGGCTTAAGAGGTTTTTGAGTGTCATAAATCATGTCTTGAATCAATTCCTCGGCTTCTTATCCACCTCGTAACATCAATTCGATGCCAAGTCAAAAAAGTCTCCAAGTGTATTTCCTGGTGAGCCACAAAGCCGTCATGGCGAGCAATTCTTGAATTCGCTCAAGCACCCTTCAAAGCATAAGAAAGGCGTCCCCGCATTGTTTACTATTCTACTTTTCAATCATGCAAATACCCCCTAGCGAGCAACCAAGTCATTGAATCATCATTACAGAGGGCACTGAAGATCAAGCTAGGCTTTGAGTTGAATGACACATTTTTGACGCCCCATTGACAGGCAAGTGGTCATGTAAACAGGTCGAAAACCGATGCTCAAACCGACTCGTTGTATCCTCTTGAACTTTGCCTTCAATCAGATCGACTGGCACAGAATTTTCGGGGCCTGCCATCACACAAAGCAACCACCTCACTCTAGTTGCTCACCTGACCTTGAAGTCTGGATGGGACCTGAGGACTGCTGTTGCCAGTGGACTGAGTATGTTGTTCACTCGCGTTCAGGAAGAGGCCAAACAGGCGGGTGGGCAGAAGGCAGCCTGCGCTATCAATTAAAGACGAACAGTTAGGCATCCTTCCCACGAGCTTAGGCACCTCTGGAGGAAAGATGATCTTCTTCCCGAGGATATAGTAGTAAATGAATGACTTGTTTGTGATCTTCCATGCCTTATGAACTCCTCATTGTCCACGAGCATGGGAAACATGAGGGGAGGTTTATGGAGGTACCACAACCTGTGGTGCCGATAATCTGCTCATGTGTTAGGGGATGCCGAATCGTGATAGAGGTCATCATTGGCAATGTTTAGATACCAGCATCCCGCCCACTTGGAGGCCTTGTTGGATGATTGCCAGGCCAACTCTTGACCAGGTCGTTAGGTCCAAAAAATTAAAAGGGAGAGCGTCTGTACTGCCCACACAGGCATATCCTTAAGTTCTAGTAGTCCTTGGCATAAAAAAACTTCGTTGACAATACTGGCTGAACACCCTCGTTAGGTTTTGGTTATGTCTTGACCATAAACAACGTTTGAATTGATTAGGAAAGTAATATTTCTCGGTGGATGATTAACGTTGTTGAATTCTTATTCTTACAGTCGATTGGCAGACCATTTTGATCACCCAAGTCAAGATGATGGCCAATCATGGATGCAACAGTCCTATCCTGCACCGAGGTTCGGTGTTCAAGGAGGACTCTGTCGAAAGAGAAGAGGAATATCAATTTACCAAGGACAAAGTGATTGGAGAACTTACATCAAGGATGAAGAAACTGCCCAAAGGACACCCAACCGGGTTTGACAAGAGTAAACGAGGTAAGAATGATTATTTAAGAAACTATGAGATTTGATAAAGACAACCTGCTGTTTCACTCTTGTACTAGGTGGGGTGAAAAGTAACCTCCTTGACCGACAAAATGCAATCCTATTGCAAAATATGCTTATAATGCCTTGTAGTTCATTCATATTTAGGCATAAGTTTCAAGTTTCAATGCATTATTGCCCTTCATTTTGTTTTGAGAGCTGATTGATGTTGACGTGTTTGGCATCATGCTGAAAATGAAACTGATGATTTTACGGATGAAAACGTCAAAAAAGTGTATGAAATGGGACTGGCTGACCGGAAAGTGAAGGTGCGTGAGCTGGTAGCTGACATTAAGACTATACTGAACTTTTTTCATTTTCATAAGTAATTGTTTCCGAGGGCCTTCGACAACGTCTTTGATCGGTAGTGAAGTTTTGGAGACCACGAAAGTGGCAAAACTAATATTTAATGGTATGATCTGACAGGGCATTTATCTCATTACATTTATCAAACTTTTCTTTTGCTTCCTTCGCCATTTTACTTAGTAAAAAATATTGTTTTAAGGCAAAATGAAAACCGTGTTGATCCATTTTCGACATGATGCCAAACACGTCGTCATCAATGAGCTGTCAAAACAAAATTAAGGGCAATACTCCACTGAAATTTGAAACGTATGCCTAAATATGAACGTACTTCAAAGCACTATAAGTATATTTTGCTGTAGGATTGCATTTTGTCGGTCAAGGAGGTTACTTTTCACCCCACCTAGTATTTGAATGTTTGTAAACTAGGGAGACATAGACAGAGGAAAATAATGTCGGGAAACGTAGTTAAACAATGCTGTAGGGGCTTCAATGTCCTTCAAGAGTTCTTCAAACAAAGTAAAAATTAAGTTCTTTTGGTAAAAAGAACAATACTTATTAATAAAATCTTTAGAATCATTACACCCCTAAATATACAGGAATTGTATTCGAATAAAACTTACCTTTAATGCCATTGAAAATGCAAAAAATCATATTTCAGAGGGGTGTTTCATCCTTTGTTTTGTTTTGGGTCTGGATTGTCGATTCAAGATTTATGGGGTTGAAATTGAAGTCTTTCGTCTCAACATTAACTTAATTTTTTCTGCCTGTGATTGTGATAAAGCTTTAGAAAAGAGACTTGGAACCAAACTAACTAGCATTACTTTGATTTTCCTCAAGAACAATTTCTCCAATCCTTGTTGCGGAACAATTTGCACATATTTTGCTCGTTTTTTTAATTTTTTTTGTGGATTTTTTACTACCGCTACAAGGAATGCGATTCCCTGTAAATTGAAGGATTTCTCACGACAGCTTCAATCCGACCCCCAACAAGATTCGAACCTACACCGTCTGGGGAAGCACTTACACTTGGCTGTTAGAAGAACGCATTAGTACGCGCGGCCACTTTGGCTTCGTTCATTACTCAATTCCAAAACTATGCTTTTCCTCAATTCGACGGTTCAATCTATAATTTTGGAACACGAGTGTTTTGTGTAAGGAAAAAAAATCTCCCTTGTTGGCAACCGTCAGATGTTAAGGCGCATTGATCTTTTTGACCTTAGGTCTTTTGCACTAGAACTGATTTTGCCAGTCAAGAAACCATAGCTTCCAAAATTTGAATAGGAAAAAATAAATAAATATGATACGAGATGCCGAAATCACAAGTTTTCGTTTCCATTTTTAAATCAGATATCCAAAAAATAAGTTTGAAAATCACATATTTTTACTCAATTTCCACAAAAGCCACCAGAATTAAAATGTATACAAATAACGGCATAAAATGCAAAAAAACGAATCAATTTCCCACACCTGATCATGACCTTCAGCCTTCAATACTCTTTGCACTAAAAGTAGTATATAACAGCCTGTTCTAGTATGCTAGGAAGATTTTTAGCGCCTTCTAAATTACAAAAATTATAGGTTTAATGGAAGCGCCTATAAGGCGTGAGCAATCTCAAACATACACCAATATCGAAAGCAAAAAAATTGGAGAAATAGTTTCTGAGCTGGGATGGTAACAATTGTTCTTAATATATCCAAAACGGAAGGAATGTGGAAGGCATATGATTTAGTTCACTTTTTAAGGAATATCATTAAGTTTTGGTTAATTAAGGTTTGGTTGCAAGTCTCGTTTTAAAATTTATTCACTTCCACAGGCAAGCAAAACACTGAAACACGAGACTCTACTGTGCACCCCAAGTGACATATAACAACATTTTTCAGTTCTTAAGGTTTAAATCGACAACCCTGAACCTAGAAACTCAAAACAAAATTTTGAAAAAGCCCCTAAAACGCAGATTTATTTGCATTTTGAAGGACATGTCAAAACTATCCGTCCAAAATCACAAATCTTAAGTTTCTTAAATATTTGCGAGTCCAATTGGTTTGAAGATCTGGTTTTTTATTCCGTTTCTTTCAATTTTGAATTGCCAAATTTCCATATTTTGATGCTGGTGAGTAAAGCAGGCATCAAAAGTGAGGAAAGAAGTATTTTCTAAACGAATTCAATTTTTTTGCTTGTCGTTATGGGAGTGATTACCGTATCATTTTGAGGACCTGCTGCCGTCTCTAACTGCCGTTAGCAGTGTAGGCTTGCCAAAAGAATCTCAGTTTTCAAGGGTCAGATTTTCGAAAAATGTTGCATTTATGGGCAATGCATGCTTAATGTATGTTGAGAAGTATTGCAAAGTAATTTGAAAACAAATGGAGTAATTGGAAGCCTTCAATTAAACAAATTATTTGTTTATAGGTTTATTTGCCCCAGGAACCGATCTCCTCTGGCCATCTTG
>CM021316.1:7640460-7668435 GCA_010645155.1 Tigriopus japonicus | reverse complement strand
TAACTTTCGTCGAATTGAGTACAATTTTAAAAAACAAATATTGCAACTTTAGGCTAAAAAAACTGCAACTTTATTTGAGCCCTTTTTATTCCTATTTTTTAATCATTTGGATTTTTGCAAGTTTCAAGATTTGTTATTATCAAAATTTGTTGCGTTCCTCAAACCTAAAAATTGTTTTTTTTTGAGTTGGAAAGGACCAAAAACTGGGAACAACTATTTCCGACCTAAAAGTAGAAAAAATAGAAAAAAAATTGGGAGCAAAGCTGGTTCCAAAAATATTTTTACCCAACAACAACATTGGTCTTCTAGGTATGGAGAGATACCCTTAAATATCAAGTGTTCTTCCTTCCAGCTTTGAATGTAGTTAAAAACGAAGCTTGAGTAATTTTATGTTCTATCGGACGCTTTAAGAGAATAGTGGGCTTCAAATTTCTGATTTCCGATGCTAGTGAAGGTCAAAAGAAGCGCTTATCCGAAATAGAAAATTTAGACAGAAAGAACACCTGATCTGAAACTGAAGCGAACTGAACACTTAATTTAGAAAATTACTTTTGGAGTTAGAATGGCTTTCCGAATCCCATTCTTTTAGTTGATCTTCGGCGTTTGGTTTCAGTATGCTTTGACGGAACAGGAAGCAAAATTTCGGTCGAGAGCGCTCTTTGTCCATCATTAGAATTAGCAACACAATTTTGATAGTTTTGAGTCTCCTAAATTAAAACAACTTGACTATAAAATCATCTCCTTGAGACTTCCATTAGAAAGGCGACTATTTGCCTTTTAAGGCTAGGTTAAGAAAGTGTCAAAAAAGGGTTTCATGGTGGTTTCACTTCAAATGGTTTCTGATACCCGATGTAAGGGAATGTGAATTGAATTCCTTGAAAATCAAGGGATGCAAAAGTTAGTTCCCCCCAAAGGGAGAAGAGGGAAAGAAAGATATATTGATTGTTTCTACAAAAAGACTCAAACTCTCATAAATTCACTCAAGTATTATATCACTCATCTTATACTGATATACTCATATTATTATATTTAATACTAATATATACTCAAAATAGACGGAATCACAAACAATACCTGAAATTCAGAAAAAGTTGGCTCAAAAAATGTTTGAAGCTTAAAATGATGTGGCATACAGTAATTGTCAAGATTAATGCGTTTCTGTTTCAGTTTTACATTTTTACTCCCTTGGCATTGATTGTAGCCAAAGTTCAAGTTTGGGAAACTTTGTTTCTTTTTGTCCAAAAGTTCATTTTAGAGGAATCGTTGCTTTAGTGTAAAGAATCTATTACGAACCACGAGATGATTTAGTAGGACGTTCTGTTTCCATGTAAAACGGTATTCATTTTGGGATCACATTTCTGCGTGGACTCTTTGAATCGCTTGAAAGCGCTTCGAGGTTGCGTTTCCAATCAAATAACTTTACCGACCCATTAAAAGTTATTTAAAACTCTAGGTTGCGTGATTTGAAGGTTACTCCGAAACGTTACGTGCACTTTTTGATTCCACTGACTCCAAACTCGATTTATGGCCAACACCTCCTTAAGATATGAATTCGATTCGAAGCATTCAAGAGGCTTGTTCATAATGGATGCCCATCAATAAAAGATTGGCCCCAATTTTTGAGAAACGTCATGTAAATTGATAAAATTCATCCATCCTGCCTCTATCAGTCGGATCATCTACCATTGTTTCTCTCCCTCAAACCTGTCCTTAACAGACACAAAATCCAGACTGTCAAAAAACATCCAAGGGCAAGAAGGTACATTTTGTCTCCAGAGAACACATCATATTTACATCCCCAACCATTACACATGTCATCTCACAAACCGTGCCCATTACCATGTGCGAATCCGTACATTGTGTGCAAATTTACCAGAATACAGTATGTGGTTGAAGACCCCAACTCCTCTTCAAAAACACACCTATGACATGAATCGGCACTGATCCGATCCGATAACCATTGGCTCTCCATTCTTCTCCCTTTAACAAACCCAAATATCCCCATTTCTCTCAGTGCTCTTACTTGTCAAAAGTTAAATATGATTGAAATTATCCGAGCTGAAATTGACATGACAATGGGCAAAATAGTAGGCCACTAGCTCGGCCTCACGATCGAGGGGCTTTATGGGAGAAAATGGACTGAAGGCGTGGGACGAGGGTGACAGCTCAGGATTTACTCCAGCATTTACGGAGATCGCTCGAAGTAGGATTCCCGAGTTGGGGGCCTAACTTTGAGTTTGGGATGGATGGATGGTGGATGGTTGAGAGCGAGCCATCATTGGAACTGGTCGACGAACCAAGTGGGATGTTGATAGTGGTTCTCATGTGCTAGATTGGGAAAAATACAGAAAGCTTACGAGACACAGATTACGATCTTGTTTCCAACCAAAATGAGGCTTGTGTCTACAACTATGAACGACGAGAACAACACCGAGCATGTTCAATGGAGGAGGTACAAGGTGCAAATCCATATTTGGGATGGTATTTTGCTTTCACCTTGGACAAAGTGCGAAACTGCCTCGTAAAACAATTTGCTTAATCATGTCGAGGAGGTTCTACTTACCCTTGATTGGTTTTGGACATTTTTTTAAATGTTTATGCATAAGAATTTTGGAACTCAAAATTTTGAAGAAAATGGCCGAGCTGAAACATGAGTTTCTTTTTTGATAGGCATACGTGTGTGATGCATGGGGTTCCACAAGGAACCAAGCTGCGCTCTTTTTGCATATTTTTATCGCCCCTCATTACCGGCACAGCAATAATGATGATGATAAATTTCTTGATTGTCAGAGCAAATGGCCAGTTGTTCGAAACTTCCTTCGTTTTTCCTGTAGCTACGAGTACAAAGCCCAATAAGAAACATGTTGCATTTTGTAAACCAACCGAGAACTCATCACGATGAAATTTTACGTTCTTCTCCAACCTTCAAACCTTAAGCAACAACTTTCCTCAACTTCGACCGAAATAGTTGACCAACAAAACTCTTAACCGAAACCGAGAGTCTTGTGGCTAAAAAAGAAAGGAAAAAATGGACACTTTTTGGCACCTCCATATTGCTTACAGTGTGTATGTTTCTATCGGGTTGTCTGTTTCAAAGTTTCAAAGCAAATCCAGAACAAGTCGTGTCAAATTAAGTTTGTGACAAAAACACAACACTACCACATGACAAAAACAATTCGAGGTATGGTCAGGCTAAGTTTGTTTGAATCTTTTTCGACTCGTTGTAAAACTATGATTCCTTTTACAAAATCAAGATCCACCGGTGTATGCACGCTCTATTATAAAACACATTTTGAATTTTTAGCGCCAATGAGCAAGCCTTATAAAACTTGAATTTCTATAGTTAACGAAAACAAAAGGGTTTGGATCTTGCCCTTTTTCTGAAGGGAAGGGGGGGTCAAACTTTTTCGAACTGATTTTGGCACTAGATATTTAACTTAAAAAGCTTTGTTCAGACTTAGAACTTTTAAATTCGATCTAAAAAAAAAAATCGCTAAAACGAGGGGGAAGAAACCTCAGTCCAAAAGGAGACATTTTTAAAAGGAAAAACTGTCAAAAAGTTCTTTCATGCCTTTAGGCTAAAAATGAAACTTTTTTTGACCAAATTTTCAACGAAAAAAACTTCTTTTTTTCGGGCATATTTTTCAAATGCCCTCCTGGAAGCAGCTGCCTTACTTTAATAGTTCATCGCTGACCTCAAATCGTACTTCTCAGCCCAGTTGTCTCTGAAGCAAAGAGTAAGTCACGAGTTCACCCTTTACGATCCCATTTCCTGTTGTCGTCAAAAACTAATTCGATTACCATGTCCACTTTAAGTTTGTGTTTGCCAAAGCCAGAACGGGTTCCCATTGGCAAACGTCTTGTTGAAACAGTCTGGATTGGCTGTTCTCGTCGTCGCGTAATTTGATATCGAAAGAGTTTACTAGGTCTCGATCTCGTCTTGTGTATGTAGGAAGAGTGATCAACTTTAATGATATTGGCATTTTGAGAAAAAAGTGCTTGGCTAGATTGGTCCATAAACTGCGCATTATTGGTCTAGAGGGCGGGCAGTCGGTCAGGCCTTCCAAGGACCCCAGAGATCAATCATGAGATAAACGCAAGAAAAACATGCAAATCATCCCCGCCAACTGGCAATGACAGACGATCTTAAATGGTTGTTTGCAACGCAAAGCTTTGCACGAAACCCACCTTGCAGTTATTCGTCTTCCACCAAGTCTCTGCATTGGTTCTTGTTTTGTTTCCTCTTATTGCTATCATCGTTCTACATTTGGAGTGAAGGGTTTTGCTTGATCCGCAAATTTGTACATTGGTCAAATACAAGCAACGAGCTATCCATTCGATCTCTGTATGTAGTGAGTACGTAATTGGTGGAGAACTCTGACAGAAACACATTCATTCACTACCCACTTAATAAGTTGACCCCCCTGAAAAAGGCTTCAGTTTTGATGAAACATTGCCATAGTTAAACTTGTTCTGACATAAATTTATAACCTTCCAGACTTCAAGCCCATGTTAAATAATGGTTAAATGTCAAATAAATTGTGGAATCCTTCAAAGGCACCATTTTAAAAAAGGTAACGAAATAGCTTTAAATTGAAGTTAAGCCTAAACTGGCTTTTTATGTTTTTTTTAAATTGGGAGATCACAGCAATTTTGAGAGCCTTGCGTCATTGTTTTTAATAGCGATGTACCGAAAGGGCTCTTAACCGGAGACGTAAGTTTCGGCCGAAAGAGGGCGTAAGTTTCAGAGATTTTTGTATCAAAAACTCATCGGTTTTGCTGTCAAACTATGGGAGGAGACGTGGTGTCGTGGTTAGGGCAGTTTCCTGTTGTGAGAGAGGTCCCAGGTTCGATTCTCCTCCCCGACCTCTCTCAGGGAAACTTTTAGACGCTATTCCACACCCACAGACGAGAGCCAATCTGATATCGGACAAAAAATTGCCTATTGGAACAATTTGGACGATGTGATGGCTGGCTTCGTTGGCCGGGCGAGGCTCAAACCTCCGACCCTAGCACCAAAAATTAAAAAAAAAACTCCACTCTTGATAAGCAAGTCGATCTGTGAGCAAGTCTCCTTTCTACATCGGTAAGCCAAACCGAAACCAAACCCGAAATTTCGGCGGTTTCAGTCCATCACTAGTTATAGATTACGTGCTAGAGGAAAATTTATGGAAATGGTAGGAAATGAAATAAAATGCACTGCACCGACAAGATGAGATTCGAAAATTAATCCTTAATGGAATACTGGCATTTTTGAACTTGGGATTAAGCCCCAAAGCGGGACAAACGAAAAAATAAGTTACTAGAAGTTCCATTAGTTTTGATAAGTTCTTCCACGTTTTTAACACATTTTTGAAGTTGGATCTCATCTCCACCAGATTTGAGACTGTAACTTGGGGACAGAAAACGAAATGAGCAAGTTCCATTTTGGTCAAATTGGTCTTTAAACCAAACAAGTTTTTATCCGAGATGTGTAAAAGGCTTAAACCACGCAAATGAAATTTTGACAAATGTGTTGGGTCCTTTGCCTCTGTGATCAAATTGATAACATTTTTTGATTGTGAAAACGGTAAAATTTAACAAATCGTTAAATTTCAAAACTTGGAAAAGGGTACGTTAAATAATGACCAATGCCTTCATATACAATGAGCATTCCTTTTCTAAAATGGAGCCTATTGTAACATTGACGTTAAAAAAAACTATTGATTTTCAAAGAAAAATAGACTTCAAGTCACTAATTAACCCTATACAAGTTTAACTAACTTTTTTTCGAATGAAGCGCTTAGAGTTCTTCGCTATTATCCTGCAAAAGTGCCTAGAATGGACAAATATGCACAAAATAAGCTTAAATTTAAAAACTTTTCAAAAAAGGAATTTTCCTAAAAAGAAGTGGTTTTTTCCATCGAAAAAATGTTTTTACGTAGAATATCGGAACCTGTTTATGAGACGCTTCAATCTCTCATTAGTTTGGTTCGATTTTCATTGATTTGCTCTGGAAGCATATTTGGTGGGTTCTTTAGATATTTACCATGTGATATAAACTGTTCACCAGAGTTGGGTAAATTACCTGAAAAATGTAATTAATTACAATTACTTCTTCAAAAAAATGTAATTAATTACAATTACAATTACATGTCCGTTACATGACAATTACATGTCAATTACAATTCTTCCGTCTCTTTCACCGTTTTGCTATTTCAAAACGATGAAAAATAAACAGATTTGCCATTTTTAAGTAGCAATGCACCAACTGGCAACTTATAATGCCTGAAAGGTTAATATGAAAGAGTGATTTACAAAAACCAAAAGTTTATGAACGGGCTTAAATTTGAAAAATATTTTGCCATGAATCACAAGGCATATTTTTAATTTTCAGAAAACGCGAACTTTGTACATAGATATCAAGTATAACGATGGTTTAAAACTTTATTTTCGCACCTCATTTGTCTGCCCTTGGTTGTCAAAAGCCCTAAATCCTGACACAAAAATTATGGTCAAAAGCTCTTGTAGTTTTAAAGTATTTAAGCATGAAAGCTTGGGTGTGTATTGTAACAAAAGCTACTTGTTCGTGGCATCACATGGACCGCAAATTGATGAGAAAATAAGTCTTTTGCAAGTAAAAACTGATGAATTGGTTTGATGGTTGATTTGAGGAAGTAAGATTTTGAAAAGTAATTGGTAATTTGTAATTGAAAATTCGTCATTTACATAGCCAAAAATGTAATTATTTAAAATTAAAATACATTACATTAATTACACAAATATGTAATTAATTACAATTACAGTTAACTGTCCCAAAAATGTAATTAATTATAATTACAATTAACTGGCACAAAATGTAATTAATTACAATTACATGTAATTGTAATTGAAATTGCGTAATTTTAATTGCAATTACAAACACTCCCCATCCCTGCTGTTCACCAAAGAGAATTGTGATGGAGTTGATTCCTGAATTCTATAACACCTGTTTCATTATAAATTTCAATTTTTGGGAACAGCTCAGCAGCACAAAGATGCTCAAGTAATATTAGGTTAGAAGAATGAATGAATGTTGTTTTGACTTGCTGCTGCGCAAATAGTATATTCATGATGTTTAAGAATTACGAGATAGTTTAGTTCCATATGAAGCGATGCGTTATTGCTTATGTTACCAATGTTTTGCGTGGGCGAAAATCAACGGCGTCTGCGAAGTGAATTTGAATACAAAGTATTTGTTCGTCTTGACCATTAAACCGCCCCAAAGTGAGAAACGAGCAACTTTATTCTATGTTTTTGGTTATCGGTCCCACTCAGGTCGTTTGAAATCCCGCTTATTCAGATGTCAATCAAAAACAGAATACACATGACATGATCAGCTCTCGAAACTGGGAGAGATAAGCTTTTACAAGATTAATCCACGAGAACATTTTGGTTGTAGAACAAGAATATCTTGTGATCTTGACATGTTCGAATAGGGATGGTCCAAACGCGAATCCGTGAAACGTGAATACATTGGGAAATGACTCAACAGGAAACCAATGCTATTCGCAACATGATCAAACATTGCTTTAACCAAATGTGGACAATCATAAAAGCAAGGAGTTAAGTTCTCACGCCCAAAGTGTCAATTTTGCACCAATCTGTTAAAGGATCTCTGTCACTTAAGGCCCTTACGTAATTGATCCTGAGCTTTAAACCCTTTCCAAAGGTAAAAATAGTCTCGAAGAAGAGGTTTATTGTATGTAAATGCATTGAAAAAACAAACAAAGCTTATCTTTAGAGGAAAATCTCGTGGATGCAGAAACATGTAAGAATGCAATCTACTTCTTATTATTTTACAAAGATAAGTCCTGGATTCGGACCACTAGATATCAAAGATTGCTTAAGATATCTTGTTTTAGCTTTTAGTTAAACGAAGTCAATGTTGACGGAATCGCCCAAAATAGTTAACTTTAAGTTAAAGGCATTGCATGGCTACACACAAAGATTGAAATAGATGGAACAAAATTATTGCACGACTTTAGAACTACAATTTAGAAGCTACAAAAAATGTACTGTTTTGGCTCTGAATGTCTTCAAAGCGCCCGATGCCACAGTTAGTCACCAATTACCTCAATTTAGAATTCGTCCAAATACAATTTAGAGCGCTCAAAGCAGTCATTTCTGAGGCAGAAAGTGCCTCTTTTACTCACATCATTCATCAGCTGACGTGAACAGACTCTCCTACGCTTTTTAGCAGAATTCCTCTCAATTTGTGGCTCCAAAGAAAATCTTTCATAGCCAATAAGAGAGATACCAAGACAGACCTGCAGGGTGCAAGTTGACAGGCATGAAACAATTTCGTTAATTCTTCTCAAACACGGTCCCCATATAAGGATATCTCGAGCTCTTGAATCTGTCTCGGCCAATCCTCGACACGTCCACGCAGTAAAATCACCACGATTAGCCAGGTCCATCAAGTAAAATATGTGCATTGAACAAACCTCCGTGACCCCTAGTTGAACTGGTAATAGAATGAAGGAGGGTTTCTTCTGTACCCATGAGTAGGATGCGTGTCTAATGGCATGTGTTCGATCTTTCACACCCCAGTAAACCCATTTTCCCCCGTGACGATGATGCCTTTTAGGAGACAATTTGTCTTTTTGTGCGTCCAAACTGGATTCTCGGTTTCCACCGACACCTTTACGCTCGAATTGGTTGTAGGAATGTTTGGTACTTCACATTGTCAAGTATTATTGTTCCTCGAAGCGATTTCACCCACAAGAATGGCTCGAGAGGCTACCAATGAGTGCCCCTAAAACCATCATATTCATGTCGGCAGAGCATGGTAATTTGCTCATTAGCATTCTCTTGTCTTAATTGATGATCTCGGAATGGTTCGAGTAAGACACCTGGCCCTTCGTCGGCCTTTCTTACGTAATATAGGTCCATTCATAATAATCAGTCCGATAAATCAGGGACCTCTGAATACACTGAACTCAACGAGGACACTAGTTGAAGTCTCCAAGGATTAACGAATCAATCACCAGGCCCATCATAGGGTGTGTTCAAGTTTTGAACGTTCGAAAGGGTAGTCGGATACCCTCTCCATAAAATTATGAAGTCCCTGGCGTGAATCCATCACGGATCGGATAGTTGCATGTAGTAATTTGAGGCATTCTTCTTTGGGCGGGCCCACCGCCCAATTGGCATTTTGGCCAATAATGCTCACCCATACTCGAGCATCATTCACTATCAATGTTTCCACCACAAATATGGGTGATGCTTTGTTTTGGGGGCTCCGGGCAGCCCAAAATATTTATGCATATTGCGCACTCATCTAAATACGTCGAACTGGCAGGCATGCCCAAAAAATGATGGTAGCAGAAAAAGGTGAATTGCTCTCTCTCTCCAGGGAGGCGAGCAATAATTCGAGCTTTTGCCAATCCGAGACACCCTCGTACAAAGTCAACGATGATGAGCCTCGTTGTTGTTATTTTATGGTTTTTCACCATTGATGTCGACTCAAAAAGGTTCAAGTGTCCATTACAATTGAAAGTAGATGAAGAGGATATATTATTGCTCCAACTTCAAAATGCTGAATAAATTCATGCTGAAGCTTCAATGTCGTTGTATCGTTTGGAACGGGATTGAAGGGTTTGTAATTTTTGACTTGAAAGTGAAAAAGACACGTTTCATGGCTCCAAATTAAGGTGAAGACTTAACAAGAGAACGTTAAAAGTGGTTTGGCCTTTATAAAATTACCTTTCATTTTATGCCATATTTTTCAATCAAAAGAACAAAAGAGTTTGGCTGAAAGGAGACAAAACAATAGGCCATATTTCTGGCCGTCTGTCACGTTTTAGAAACCATCAAGAGTTTTCTCTCTGATGCTTCTTAAGTGAAATAAAATTGCATTGCCCTAGCGTGATTCTCACTACGTCAAACCTTTATTTATTCATAAAACCGATCACGTTCACACGTGGAGAAAAACTGCCCTGAAAACAATACCTTGATTGAGATCAAAATGCCACCACTCACCACGTTTTCTGACGGTCCATATCTTGAACGTTGTGCATCTTGGATGATTGAATCATGTGCCAAAATATTGAGGCGAGGCAGAGATTCGATGCCCATCATTAAACGGTAGGTGTCCTGAGCGATTTGAAAAATGGAAATTCTACGACTGCCACTTTGACTGATGACAATAATGGCATTCCCAACCACAAACAGCGAAACATCTGCGCTCACACACACACTCACAAAGTCATATAAATCAATGGCATGAATGCCCTTTGCTCATTCCTGGTTCGGGT
This sequence comes from Tigriopus japonicus, assembly GCA_010645155.1. Classification (NCBI taxonomy): domain Eukaryota; kingdom Metazoa; phylum Arthropoda; class Copepoda; order Harpacticoida; family Harpacticidae; genus Tigriopus; species Tigriopus japonicus. The sequence continues at coordinate 7,658,158 of CM021316.1, read as the reverse complement.
CGCTGAATTCACTTACATTCACTTTACGATGGTGTTTGGGAGTTTACAGCCTAATTACCAAACTTCATGGCCCTATTGCCACACTCGCATTACCAATGCAGTTTTTCATTCATGAATTCACTTCAATTCTCACCTCCTTGATTTGGTGAGAAAATCATCAAGTCTCACTCGTTATGAGGCCTATTGTAAAGCCCTTTCTATTTATTAGACAATAAAAAGCTTTTCTGGCAAACCTGACCAACAAGTCAGCTGATACAAATGAAGAAGTCTAGTTAACCTGTCAGCTGTTGATTTTAAATAAGTGGTGTCTTTTCCTGCTCTTGCTTTTTCTTGCCAGAGATCAAGTTTTGCATCCCCACATTTGTTTGTTGAATCTCGGTGACTAATTGAAGCGACCATAATTTGACCTGAGAGTCTCTAAAAGGTTCCATTTCTATATTAGGGGATCCAAGTATGTAATTAGGCATGTGATATGGCAGCGATAGTCAAGAGTTTTAAATGCATGCACAGAGTATGTGGATGAGACTGAACAAAAGAGTATATGAAAACATAAAACCTTTTTTTAAAAGAGGCCAGAATGATCGTGCCTCATTTCAGCCACAGATTGGTGGGTCTGTTTCCATCTTTTTCACCTTTAGTCCTTTACGTCATCATTTGCTTTTTGCGGGGGAGTGGTGGGTCGCTTTTTGTATGTACTCGATTTATACACCCAGGACTCTTTGAATAATGGAGAGGTATTTGTGAACATAACCGGATTAAAAATGGCAAAAAACACTGATCCGGATGGCTTTGACATCTGCTTCTATTCACCATCAAAAAAAGATTGCTCCTTCTTTGAAACAAAACAACAGAATCGATATACTTCAATATAAAAAAACCTCAATTTTTTGTAACAATCCTCTGCAAAACCTTGTCCATCCGTGGCGAAGTCCCCATTCAAACGCAGTTCAACGATGGACGATGAATCAGATGAATCAGAAGTGGTGCCGTAACAAAGTAGATGAGGCACTCTATGGGTCTCTAGCATGAAATCTTGGACAGCAATGAATGAAACGCAGAAAAATGGACGCCCCAATCTTAATTGAACGCGAGATAACAATCGTCGACAGGGGACTTGACATTCGGATTTGGAACTGAACTCGAGAATGGCTTCATCCCCCAATCTAGATGTCACAGCCCTGAAAAAATATGTCCCTTGCTCATTGACAGGATTTTTCAAAGGCGCTGAAAGGAGATTCCGAGATGTCCGAACTTGATCAAAATCTGCATTCCCTTGCCCATGAATAGCTAGCACCTCCTCAAAGGGTTAAGGCCGCTCAACTTGTCATCGACAACAATGAGACATGTAATTGGATTGCACTTTTCGTTCACACATTGGATTGACAGCGGGAGGGAGCTTAGATTCGGATGATATTTGAAAAATAACTATGCTGATATTAAATTGGCTGGGAGCCTAGATAATGTTCCAAAGAACGGCTTGTTGTTAAGGGGAGCCCGTCTTCTTGAGTCTATTTTTTGTTACCTAATGAAGATGATGTTTGTCTTATATGTCCAGATTCCGATCCCTTAAGACGATTGGATTTCAATTTCTGCCCACCTTTGGATTTCTTTGCAAAGCATCTAAGACAGTAAAAACGATCATGAACGCATAGACGTGTAATTTCCTGAGCGGCTTTTTTGAGCAATATCGCCTGTTAAGGGCTAGCAAATTTGCAAACTCGTTATCATGTGGTTTAACAAACAATGTTGTGTGCAAATTTGATCATGAATCCAAACATTTTTCTTTTTCAAATTGATTGTAACATTCGAAATTCATTACACCCGTCCAAATTGGCCAGATTTTCAAACATATTCAGGACCTAAAGGCCACGAAAAGGCGTTATCGATATGATCAAAATTGACATTAGGCTTTATTTGTCAATCGATGTTTCGGGCCAAATCAAGAAAGGGCCTCAATTCACTCTCAAGATGGAAGCTGTTATATTTATTGTGACGACTCTTAGTCTCCGATATGGTTGAGGAGAAAAGACTATGCTCATGCCTACTGTGAATCAGTATGAAGCTTGAAAAGTATGAACAGTTTGAGTTCTGTCCAAACCTAAAGATGGGGATGGTATCGATCAAGCCAAGGTGTTCGTTGGGGAAGATCAAGTGAAATGGTCTGCCGGTAGGACACGTTTACGATTCAGATTCGACTGAGATCTGATTGAAATTGGCCCTCCATCAAACTCAGTCCATGTATGGAAGGCCAGATGACCGAAATCGGGCAGATATCAAGCCAATTAAATGGTGGTGTGCTCATGTTTTTGGCTATGGATGCCTATGAAAAAGCAATTACAATAAAGATTAGACTAATTGATAAATCCCCGTTTATTCGTGGTCGTGGGCGAGAAAGCCTCTTAACTTGGGCTCCTCTTTAATTTCCAGGTACGTGACTGGCTTTAACGACGAATCCAGAGGATCCCTCAATCAATCTTTTTTGACCATAAAATGGTGTGACGACTGATAAGACTTGGACGTTGTCTGCATACGTAGTACTGTACATAGACAGAAGAAAGTCTTGTGTAAACCTTAGAGACAAGCCAGGCTCTGTTTCACACCTCTAGATCAAACAAAGCTTAACATCGAACACCTCGGACGAAGGCAAAATGATCCTCTTGAAAACGTTGACGGAGCAACCCTAGTTCAGGTTTTCCGATGCATGTCTCTTCTTGCAAAGTTAGCTTTTAGGACTGTGTTTTTGCACTTTTTGCACCTTAGGATCGGTGTCCCCTCTAGCCGATTATTTTGGGTAATAAGTAGTGACCACCGGAGCACTACGAGTCCAAGGCAGACTTAAGATGGGCGAGTGCCTTTGTCTGACAATTTTTGATAGTGCACTCGTCTAGTGTTCACTTTCAATGGCATGCATGAGGGCGAGAGTGAGATTCATAGAGCGCTTCTCAAATCTCTTCAGTCGAGTGTCGGTCCTCGAAGAGGCGAGTCGTCGAGAATCGAATTCAGCACCGAAAGAAGTGGTTTAAAGCTCCCGAGTGAATCCAAATAAACCCGTACTCGTCGACATACAGCCGTACTGTACATACACAAAACAACTCCAAAGAGGCAACCGGAGACAAAGTCAGTAGGTGAAACTCCAAATTACTGTCGGACAGTTTGGACCATACCCTTCCGGACAAATCACGAGCCTCTTGAAATAGGAACAATTTTGAGATTGGTTCGTCTAAGAAGGTTGTGATTTCATCCCACTCCAAAGCATAAGGTGAGACCCGTTCGATCAAGACCTATCAAAGTCTATCCTTGAAGATTATAATTTAGAACACAAGTGGTAGGTGGGGTAATTTTGGGTGTTATCACTTCTTCATCATGAACTTCGAAGTGAAGTTTGCATGGGTTCGATCAACAACCAAAGCATCAACAACGCTTCGCCAAATTGTCGTTCTTCGGATAGTTTTTGCACCCTAATCCAAACTATCAGCACTTAACATGAGCAAGAAGTAGTTTTGGTTGGCTGATGATGAAAAGGTCAGACTCCCTCCAAAAAACATCTTGGCACATTGCAATGCCTCTCATTTCTGGGCCCAATTATTTGGCATGATCTCCATGTCAACCGACAAACATACAATATCTATGTTCCGGGATGACTCACTGATTCTTGGAAGGCACATCTTACAACCATGTGCTCATCCGATCGTTGGGCTGATCATTTTCTGATCCATTCTTTGAGCGAAGTCCTTCAACGTGAAGTTCGATCTCATTCCGTGTTTGCAAGAGATTAGTGAAATTTATCCCGAGAACAGAGATAATAGGCCGTACTAACCTTGAATATTTGGCAATTGGCTTGAGGTTATCGGCGTTCTTTTGGTCGAAAGCGAGAAATGCACCTTTTTTGATTGAACATGTTCTTGCAACCGGATTGATAGGGAACCTTCTCGTTGGGGTCGTATACAATCTCTCAAGCTCTTCGGATATTAATGGCCCACAAAAAGAACTTCTCACCCTCAAACGTACGAGCAAAAGGACGACACTAATTGAGGATTCGAAGAAATGTCTGTCGGTTCCTTCGGTCCCAGGTCAATTGAGATAGGAATAAACACTCAGGAAAGCTGATAACGTGTCCATTGATCCTCCATCCTCGATTTATTCAAGCTGGCTGGCTGACTTTGACATCCATCTTGGGGCCATGAAGTCGTTTTATCCTTGAAGTCAACTATCCTCTATCTTGTACTCATTGCCATGAGAGTTGAGGCGAGAATGATGGGCAATTTTCCGTCATCTTCTCCTTCGACGTCGTTCATTGCTCGTTTTGAGTACTGAGGAAGCACCTCGACGAATTTGAGCTCAGAAACAACTCATCGTTCCGGTCGAGATGGGTTCTGTTCTTTTCACCCAAGCCAAGGTGGTTTTGGTCATTTGCTCGTGATTTGACCTTGATTAAAGAATCAGGCGACAGTACGGACATGTTTTTAATGAGGAAACAACCAATGACGAACCGGTCTTCTAGAGGCGCAATATTGAGTCGAACTCATTTTGGGTCATTATCCGTCATGGTTCATCATGATTTCAAGGGCCTTCCTTTTGAGGACAAAGATAATGCAGTTCAATCATAATTTACTCATTCAATAGAACTTTCAGAGGCTGCGTCAAAAAGGCCTGAACTTAAAAAAGAGATGTCTAAAGAATGTCATAGAAATGACGTTGCCCGTATGATTTTTGCATCATAGCAGAGCAAGAGAATTTAGGCCAACGTTGTTCTAAACTTCGCTACAAAGTCAACAATTGGGGCTCTGTTACTACAAATTTAGATTATTGACATTCGGCTTTGTTGTCAGATAAACGAATTATGTACAACCAAATGACAACATTAAGCTCAGCTTCTTTTTACGCTCTCTAATCTTGTGTCAGTTTAGTGTGATTTATGGCCCATCAACGTGTGTAAGTTGCAATTTTCATTATTCCTCCTTTTGTTCATATTTGCATACTTATCGCAGAAGTAGAGGAGAAACTCATGTAACCACCATGTAAAAGAGCATCTCCGTCAGATGGAGGTAGTCAGGAATTGAAAGTTAGGATTTTCAGCTCGGAATCCCAACCGATATGGATGGCATGGCTGTCACCATGTGAAAAATAGCATTGAACTTGATTCTTATCCCGGAGGAAGAAAAATGTTTGGGTATCTTGGGAAATGCCAAAGAGATTAGCCTCTCAAAGATTTGACTTTCATGTACTTTACATTGCTCAAGATGAAGGACACTCGAATCTGAGGATGATCTGAACTTTGTTTGGATGACTTTGTTCGTTTTGTTTCCAAAGCGCACAAAGACCCTGGTGCAGAAGAAACACCTGTTGCGTATTAGTTGAGATTCTTACCCTTCATGTCCTCGTGACGGGACTATTAATCAATCGAAACATTGCAGTGAGGCCGGCAAAAAAGATCAGATGACTTCTAAACAACCTGGATTTATTTCCCAAAGGCATAAAGCCTTGTCACTTTTCTCTTTACTTGAGGCCTGTTACGTTAACAAGGTGTAAATAAGTGGCTCGTGCGGGAACGGCGGTTTGTTTTGTAGTGATGCCAGCTATAAAAAATAATTGGGTCATTTTCCATTGCCAACAAAGGCCATCAAGATGTGAAAACTACCACTTTTTTGTTTGCATGCGGGTCGTTAGAAATAGATGGATCTGAACGAGTTTCTCGGCATAAAGCACCCACGCCTACCCAAAATGGGCGTAGAATAATCCGGATTTCAATTCTTAATTAAAAATTAATATTTCATCGCCATTCATTGGACAGAGACAGATTTTTTCTCCCCTCTGTCTCCGTCCATGATCAATCCATCATCGAGTCGTATTAAACTACCTGTGACTGAGACTAGAGGGGATTCCATTACGATTTTCTTGGTGAGGTGCGTGGGAAATTGACAAATAGTTGTCGGACTAAGAATCTGAAAGATAAGTTCGCAAAGGTGAAGAAGAAGAATGAGAAATGATTAAAACCTCTTACAAGACCAAGAGGCCAATGTGAGAAGAAGCTACAAGTAAAAGATGGAAGATAACTAATAAAACAATGGATCTTACTAGCCATTTGAACAGATTTCAACACTGATAAGGCCAACAACAAGGTATAACAAAGCAGTAAGCATTTTGCAACTGGCTTCTCATAAAAGACGATTGATATATCATGCCAAGATTGAAAAACCTGGCATTCATTGCTGATAGGAATATTGGGGCCTTTTTTTGCTTCTTGAATTGTTACCAATCATTATCTTGCATGCAATAGATTGGTGCCAAATTGCTAATTTGATCTGAGATCTCAATCACCAACCTGGCAAATAAGCTATAAGACCAGTGTCATAATTCCTAAGATAAAATCAGAAAATATGGCAAGCCTCAATTTGTTTACTTTAAGCAGATCCTGATTTGTTCCCCACTCTGTGAGACGAGTTGTTCAGGTTACTAGACTTTAGATTATAGTGTTTATTGGTACACCTTTTGGAATGCATTGATCAGCAGTTTTGTGACGAGGCTTCAAAGTCATTAAGAAATAAAGCGAATAAAGCCATTCTGCCTGAAGAGGTTGCACTCAAGTACAGGGATGCCATTCAAATTACGCCCCCGTTCCAACACCAACATCACTTGTATGCAAGACAAGAACCTCCCAGACTTTGCCTTAGGTTCAACAAGTACGGGTATGATTTGGACAAAAGAACCTTAGACTTGTTCACAACACAAGATGAAAATCTCACATGGACCTTAATGATAACTGCAAACGCATTTGGGCAAAGCCATTGGACGAACTAGCTAGTCCTATTGAAGAGATTCACTATCCAGAAGAAGAAGAAAAAAGCTTTTATCATCGCTACTCGGATTTCATTGAAAAGATATTTTAGTGGGAGGATTTCTCACCACCTTCGTTTCATTCAACCAAGTCTCTACCTTTCATTCGATTCATTAGGCAAAGCCAAAACGTAAGCAAAATTGCTAGCATAGAATCAGTGAGCACAAGCAACAATGTCAGTTTTGAAACTGACCTAATTTCATCTCTATTTGGCGGGGAGAAAAGATGTTAGAAGATTTTTGTTTGTTAACTAAGAGTTGATAACGCTAACTCAACCCTCCAACTTTGGTCCACAAAGAACATTGGACACCAAGAATTCATCTTGATTTCATTAGCGCTCTTAAAAAGGATTTTTCCTGGTTTTGGGAATAAGCTCTCACAGCATCAAACGAGATCATCCAGGTTGCGAGGTAAAATGATGATTGATTCCGACAATCAAGGTACAGATTTAATCCGTTAATCCTCTTCGAGAGGTTTTCATCATGAAACAAAGAGCCTAACGATAATGGTTCACGGTTCAAAGATCACAAGGCCAGCCCTAATGTGCACGTTCATGAGATCTCTTAAATGTGGTCAGAAGATGCATTGATCGCCGAGATTCAATCCAATTTCAAGCACGGTGCAACTTTTCGCTTCTCCTCTTCCCTTCGCTCTCCGTTTCTGACGTGTAGTCTCCTAAATTGGAGCTGTCGTGTGTCTTGCTCGTATTTAACTTGTTTCCAATCATTTTTGGCTGGTCAAGTCCGATTTGATTTCGAGATACGCCAGAATTTGTAGCCCTCTCGGATCACCTCGAAGTTCTTCTCATGATCACAGTGATGAATGCATCGCATACTAAGAACCAGATCCTGTTGTCTCCAAATCATGTGAAAATTTGCCACCTACAATATGCCAGGCTAGTTCATATCAAAGCTTGGATAAGTATTCGGCAACTGAACAATTTCAAGGCATTGCCTCCATGAGACAAATTGTGCCTGTAAGCGAAGGAGATGGTTCGAATGTGAAATCCGGTTTCGGGCGACAAAAGTTTCCCTGGATGATATCGTAGCCGTATATGGCTGGCCATAAAGAGCGAACCTAGCGATATCTATTCAATGCTTGTGTATGCCTATTCATGGACCATGTGCCCCCAAACAGGCCTTGAAACGGAGGAGTCAAACTGTCTACCAAGATCTCCACTGGCTTAGCTCCACGCGAACATTCAAGATCTAGGTCTTCGACCAATCCCAACATTTCCAATGCCAGATGATCGTTATTACGCTTGATTCATCCATGTTTTTATGGCATAGTTCACAAATCGCATCCAAAGGGACTTGGCAAGCAAACGCTTAGAATGGTTTTTGGGTGTGGATCTAAAACATGTGTGTGAGTACCAGGGACTCGGATGTACTTGGATAATTCAAACACGATGAGTTGCGATTGCTCGCGATTGAATCCACCAAATATGGGATCATAATTCAATAGTGTCAAGTTCAAGCCCGCAAATTTAAGATCCAATTCGGATGTCCGTGAGTTTGCAACCAGTTTGAGACTCATTGAGCAAAATACATATTTCCTCGGTACGGATTGCTTTAAGGAGTCTCTTTTAACTCGCTCAAATAGGGCGCGAAACATGAAATTCTTCACGGTTAGCTTTTAAAGGGCGAGTTTTTGGTAGGTCATAAATTCGCCTCAAAATGAGCGTATTTATTTAAGCATGAAAGATTTGCGACTACCTCAAACTCCTCAATATGTTTTAAGAATGGGACGTGGGCATTTCTTACCAAGAGTGGTAACCTTACATGTACAAATTCAGGCATGGCGTTGGACATATTTGGGTTCACGTAAACGGGCCCACGATATTACAGCAAATTAGCTGGTTCATCTCAAAGCCTTATTGTGCTTGTGATAATTTGTGGAACGACGAATGAACCTTTTTCCTCACAATTGAGCAATGTCATAATTACCTCGCCAGTCGAGTTTTGCATGTCATTTGGTCACAGATTCATGGGTTGTGCTAGATTGAGTCATGTCTTCATGAAAAAAGCGCGAATGAATGTGCACAAAGCGTTGATGAATCTTGCCACAAAAAAACAACCACTCGCTTTTGAAGAGTAAGAGATTATTCCGAGGAAAAAAATCATGAAAAACGCAGGGCGGGCCAAAACATCATCATGGACGGGAAAACCCAGCCCTAAATTGAATTGAGATTTTCATAGCAAACAAAAGCAACTTCATGTTTGGTAGTCAACTATTCTATTAAGCTATTCATCCACACCAATTGCTATTCATAACCATTAGAAAAAACTAGGAAGTGTCAGAGAAGAACGCAGTGTTGCCAAAATGTCAGTCCAAGTCCAGTTTCGGAGCCAAGTCTCTCTTCAATCTTGTCGGAGATTTTGTGTGGGATTCCAGAGAGAGGGCGACCCCACATAATGGACCCCCAGCACATGGGTGACATGCAATTTCGCAGAACTTCTTAAATGGGAGGACTGAAGGATGCAGGAGAGGCCATTTTGACTTCCCAGGCGTGAAGAAGCCAAAGCGCCCGAGTTTCTTTAGAAATCTTGTGACGTGAATTCTTCAGAACCATCCCAAGTCTCAAGACGGGTTGTATTGCCAGAGACGACTCCAAAGGTGCTCTTTTTCAACCCACACAACGAAACTCGTCCATTTTCCAAGCCAGTTGTGGGCAATAATACCCTCAAATTATCCAGCCACAGGGTGGCCATCAACTCAAACACAATTTATTTCATCGACGAGGTCCAAATGCATTTCTGAAGGAGTTTCAGGAAACATACTCGAGATCTTGGACTTGGCACAAATATCATTGTCATGACTTGTTAGGGATAGAGAGATGAAGCGACGCTCAGAGGGATCGTTTATTCCGACCATATCAAACTGGTTTGGGTTTCTAATTGATGCTTCATTAGTGACCCGAGCATTTTTGAGTCCTGATTTACTTTAGCATCAATCGATTGATGATCCATTGTTCTGTTTGTATTATCTTTCGATGGATTCAATTGAAGCTCAGCAAGAACAGAACAGGGAGCTCTCAGTAGGAAGTGCAAATTGGGATCAGTTGCCAAATCCATTTTACAGCGATCAAACTTATTTATCTCTCCCGCAGCTGGCCTGATTGACAGGAGGAATATCTCGAAAAAATATCAACACTGGGTCGATATGCACAAATAGCATTTTAAAGCCGAGAAAAAGAGATGCAGCCTACCTATCACCTCTTTTCCCAATGGGATTAGCATGAAGGCGCAGTAACTGTCAGATTTTTATAAGGTCGGCCAATCAATGAACTCATTGACACCTGCTGAAGAATACAAAGACTTGGCAAAGGTGTTTCCGACGCTTTTTCCTCCTCGTCGGTGTTCTTGCCTAACTCACGTCAATCAAAGTACTTAAGACATTTTAGAATACAAATAAGGAGATCTCCTTTTGTAAATTTTCTGAGGGGCTTTTAAATTAACAAGAGTTTGATCAGTTTTTGAAATATTATTTTTTGAGTAAGACACTCTTTGAAAGCAAAATTGCTTGGTGATATGGTGCAATAATACTTAGAATGTGTCGTATTCATTTTATGAAAAGCTAACTTGTAAACTGAAGGAGCGATTGTGAAAATGTTCCTTCTTTTCGATCAGAACATTTCTTTAACTTACTAGTTGGAGTTGAAAATTTGTTTTGTTCGAGAGTCTAAAAAATTTCATCTTCACCTCAAAACCCGCGCAAATCCGTTCTGGTCAAACTCTTTACAACTAGACACCTCTTGCTACTTTCAATCAAATATACGTCGATACCATTGCATTGCCAATCCTCTGCTTCAAAATAACGAAAAGAAAAATGTCAAAGTGAACCATGGTTGTTTACTTTCCATCTGTTTTATCTCAGGTCTATTTATTTACCCTTGTGTGCCACGCCCACGTGTCCGTTGACAGTCACATGTTGGACTTAGGGGGTGTCTGTCTGTCTGTTTGTCTGGCTGTGGTCGTGGCTGGCGTAAAGTGATAAAAAAGATATCATTGTTCAAGTCCACCATGGTTTAATGGGCTTTGAAGTTAGTAGTTGTGGAGCACTCGAGATACACCGATTACGTGGTTTTTTCATGGGTCAACTCAGGATTGCTGAGCGGTCGATGTCTTGTAGTTGGAAAGGTAGAATGGCAATCCTGACCAAAGGTGTAATCTTAAGAGTATCTCAAAATAGGTCTTGAGTAGGGGTGATCAGATCTAATTTTCTTCGATAATGGTCGACCTAGCGCATGCATGAACTCGGTGAATGAGCAAGAGGCCTCCCATTACAAATGGAATGGCCATGGAAGCATCTCTAAATCACCTCCTTGCAATCATAACCATAACTCATGGCTCGTATGTGTCAGTCGAACACCTTTCTAGGGAATTACACATGGTATTTTCAAGCGTACATACAGTATACATATATTGATCGATTCCTTTGTTTCAATTATTTCTCCGCACTCTCATGTCTGAAAAATCCACAATGATACATCAAAAAAACAATTAATCATTTCATATTTAGTTTTGAAAATTGAATTTTTTTTTCAGTTAAGAGACGTAATAATAAACTCATAAGGAGTATAAGGTCTGTTGAACTTTGAAGAAATGGTATGAAGGTCCAAAGAATAAGAAAAAGTACAGGCGTTGGCCAACATTTTGTTTTAATTGCTTGAGTGTTGAATACGAGTATTTTTCAGAACAGAATTATAACGCAAATTTTAAAGCATTGTTCTACTGCAGTCGAACCCTATAATTAAACTTGGTTTGAATGCCTTGGTAATGTTTTCCTTGGATGGATCAAAAACAATAACTTCTAAAACCTAAAGATAGACGCCATTCACATCTTTCTTAAAGCTGCAATGGTAATTCATACAAATGATTACCACACAAGTGTTCTTCGTCCCCTTTCCTAACAGTAGTTTGTTCCGTTGTTCCAGGTGAAAGTGATGACTTGACCATTCCCAGTTTCAACAGTTTTCGTCGCCGTCTCGATTCCACGAATTCTCAGGACGCCCATTGTTCGAGTCCGATCCCGTGTGCGGTTACTGAAGCCGTGACAACGGCGGAAATCAGTCCGCAGAGAACGTCTGTGGCTTCTATTCAATTGTGTCCAAGTCCTTTGGTTCAACGTCGTCGAAATCAGTCCCAATCTCCACAAAGGTATGAAAGTGGGTGGGAGTGTGAGAATAAACAGCAATATTCGGATCAGAATGAGATCATTTTGTGGTCGCGAGAAGATTTGGCAGATATTTTTTGAGAATCTGACACTACAGATGCATGCAAATGAACGTGAAATAACATGTGATGCTTGTCTTGATTATGAGGGAGACGTCATTTGATGTATGTGGAACGAATTTGGATGAGGGGACAAACAAATGTCCTGTCGCCATTTGATTTAAAGCTTGAATATCAAGTTTACTTCAAGACGTTTGAATGTCTTGGCCTCATCTTATGAAGTTCATGAAGTTATTGCGTCTCCTGACTTTGTAATTGAAAATTCGCAGTGATTTAATCAGTTTGATCAAGCGGCGGATTTGAGGTTTTAGGTCGAGATCAAACTGATTCAAAGGCCGTATTTTGTTTTATTTGAATCCCTCAGTCTTTGTGTGTCTCTACTCATCAGAGCTTGAAAACATTTTTATCAATTCGCACTTTGACCAATGAACGAATACAACTTAAAGCTTAATTTTTACATTAAAAAGACAAAAATAACAATCTCAAAAGTTTCCAAGTAGTTTCAACCACTTCTTTGAATTACAATTAAAATTACACTGCTGAAAAAGGCATCCACAAAGCGAGTAAAAAATTGCCTCACCGAGAATTTAACCCTGATTTTTCAGAAGAATGAACCGTGTGGCTCATCCATCGTCTTACCATACCACCAATGGTATTTCCATTTCTTCCACGGCTAGACGAAACCCGACTTCAGCTGTTCCCTCCAATGTCCGTCCCACTCGTCCCACCACGGCCCGTTCCATTTCAGTCCAATCTAGCGTTCGAGGTCGGGACTCTTCTCAGAATGGACCCAGAAAACCACCCACAATATCGGCCACGGGCAGTAACGGTTCCACCCGTACCTTGAACGGGTCCACCCGCACATTGAATGGTTCCACCCGCAACCTAAATGGTTCCACCAAGAGCATCAGTGGATCTACTCGAAGCATTAATGGCTCAGCTCGACCTTTGAATGGTTCCAGCCGCAATTTAGCCGCATCCAACCGTAATCTGGCTCCCGCCAGACCGGCCATGAATCGTTCCGTTTCAGCCGACCCTCGATTGGACGACCCTGAGATCCAAGCCAAGTTGGGAAACAGAGCCACCAAAGTGGTCCAAAAGAGCTTAGGTGATTTTTTTTTCATTTCCTCTTTTGCAAATGTCAGCCGTGAATGCCGCACTAACCCGCATCAATTTGCATTGGGTAGTTTGCCCTTCTATTTGTGAATAAGTCAGTCAGTCTTACTGTATGATGTTCTTCGCTCTCTCGATCATTCCATATTGAGGGTGCATTTTATTCCAGGAGCTTGTGGTGTTTGCGGCAAGGCTATCAATGAGGATGGCTGCACGGCCTTTGGAAAGTTCTACCATAAGACCTGCTTCAAGTGCACAGTGTGCAGACAAAAGATCACGGGCAAATTCTTTGAGAAAAATGGCAAGCCGTATTGCGCTAAGGACTTTCAAGTGAGTCAGTCAGTTAGTTAAGTGGGACAAGTTTCTAATTTAACCCACATCCCGACCCGGCGATTCTTTAACCAGCCCATCCTTGGCCAATACTATTCGCCAGACTCACACTAAGATTCACTCTTTGATTACCAATGAACTCTTAATGCACCTGAACTAGCCAACAACGTCCAATTAAACAGTACTCGTTAACCTCAATAACTTTAATATGGAATGATTGCCCCCTGCATGACCTCCAACTAATCCCATTTGATCCCAGGATCCACCACCACCTTCAGCTTCATCTCCCAATCCTGCTACTCGTCCTGCTAATCCGACCACTTCCACTAATCCTCTTCCCGAATGCCATGGATGTCAAGGCTCCATAACTAACAAAATAACAAACATCCGAGGCCGATGGTTTCATCCTGAGTGCATCCAATGCGAATTATGCTTTAAACCCTTGGAAGGCATCTTTTACCTTCTCGGTGACAAACTTGTCTGTCGAGATGAGCTCAAGGTACTTCCAGAGGTGATGACGAGCTTGTACAGTACAGTACAGTACAGAACAGAACACAGTCTTAGAGCGTTGCACTCGGTAACGAACCAGTTAACCTTTTCAAAGTCGACTTCCGGACATTGGTGGCTCACATAAAAACTTGGGCTATGTGTCTCAGACTAATGTTTTGGTCAAAAAGATAACAAAGAAAGTTCAACAAGTGAGAGTGAATTGTGGTCAAGTCGATTTCAAAATCCAGAGAAGTTCCTTATTCCGTTTATCAGACGAGACTTAGCACGACATTTTCTTTGGTAATTTCGTCGTTTGTCAACTTTCGGAAGATTTCTAAATTTCTGTATCTTAGCGTCTTTTTCCATGTGTGTTCATCCAATGAAACGAACATGAGTACACCCAGTTTATTTTAACATAAGAACTTAGTTAAAATTACGAGAAGGGGGCTTTCTCACTCCGTTTTTAAAATGCTCCTAATAAGTCCGAATTCGGAAACCAAAATTGGGGTTGACAATTTTACCATAAGGTAGATTTCAATACAAAAACGTTTTCATACCTAAACGCTAATTTTGATGTTTGTTAGCTACGGTCAGTCAAAGTGGACAAGAAAATGCTTTTCAACCAGAAAACAGCAGAAAAAATTGAACACAAATAGCTCCATCATTATGAAATAAGTTGTCATTTTGCTATTAAAACTTTGACACAGTATACGGGAATGTTGCGTGTGAACGTGATTAGAGGCACACTGACAAAACCATTTGACAAACTAATCATCAGAACTAATTTCCATAACACAAATTTGCCCAACGTTGATTAAGATCTGGGCCTTGATGAAACTTATAACAACCACCATGATTGTTTAGAACATCAAAGGTCACTTTGGTTTGGCGCCACTAAAACCGAAAATCATGCATTTAATTGTACTCAGAATTAATAAGGGACCAACTTCCTTTCCAGCAATTACAAGAAAGCTGCACCGTATGTAAGCTTCCAATCAAAGGCGATTCCGTGGTATCGAACGACAAGCCCTTCCATCCTGAATGTATGAAATGTTTCATTTGCGGTGATTCTCTGCGAGGTCAGTTCCTCACTTTCCAAGACAAACCCATCTGTGAAAGAGATTACAAGGTAAGACCAATACGTTTGCATCAATTTCCAAGTTTCCCACATATAGCACATTGTTTTTTTTTGCAGCTGAATGCGGACAAATGTTCCATTTGTGGCGAGGTTCCCATGGGAAAGTTCTTCTCAGCCGACGGCGAAATTCGATGCGAAAAATGTCACGATGATGAGAGCGAAAAATGCCTGAAATGTCGTGAACCCGTGGTAGGGAAAGTGATCAAGATCAACTGTGGATCCTCGTATCATCCAGATTGTTTTGCCTGTCAAGTTTGCAAAAAGAGTCTGGTTAATTTGCCGTTTGTCTCGGATGACAAGCATCAAATATACTGTCCGGAAGATTGGAACAAGTAAGTTTACTTCCACGGAACATTTCAGTTTTGGTAAACACGAAACCTCATCTGCCACGCTTTCTCCTTTTGTTAAGGAAAAAAGCCGCGAAATGCGCCTTCTGTAAAAAGGCCATCGTTCCCAAAAATGGACAAAAGACTGCATCTCGTCTTCGAGCAATGGGCAAGGATTACCATCCCGAATGCTTTCAATGCGAGGTGAGTCCCGATTGAGGATTCAACTAAATCAAACACACCTGTTGAAAAGAAACTCTAACATTGTTTTTAATTATGAAACACGACTTGAGGTAAATATTCCCATTTCTATTTTAGGATTGCAATTTGGTCTTGGATTCCAAAGACCGTTTCAGCCAGTGCTATCCCTACAAGAACCACGTTCTTTGTTACAAGTGTAACCGCAAGAAGCTTAGTAGCTCGGAATCAGAATGCGATGACGACGATGATGAGGAATGAACAGTGGCGCTTGACCACTTTGTTATTGTAATATTAACCTATATTAATCCATCCAAGGCCATAACCTTCACCACCACACCACATCAAACAATGCCCTGATCCATTCTCACACCATCAGTTCATCACCATCATCACCCTTGTCAAATAGTGGAAGAAGCCTCAAAAGACTAATCATCATCATTCCTTCACTTGGATCTATTATATTTGTCCAGTTGTGCTTTCAATCCTATCTTTTATTCTCCCTGTCCCTCTGTAGAATACAGCCAAGCTAATTTTGATCAAATAAACAGGAATCAAGATTTTGGAACGTTTCCATGACTCGTCTAAGTTTCTGGTATTGGAGTAAAATATCCTATGGATCTCTCCAATATTCCTTTTTTTATCAACAAGGACGGGCAAAAAGCGCAAACATATTTTTGGGAACATAAACTACGTATTTTTTTTACTTTTTTCCCCTTTCCGCCTTTAATTGCGCTTTTCCCCCATTCGTCCTAAGATCTACATTTTTTTGGAAATAGTCTCTTTGTTCTTGAAAGAAATCTCAACTCTTGGAGTTTTTTTCACACTTAATGCCAAATCTGAATTAACACTCATCACAAAAGTTGACACATGCTGCTTGGGCGTTTCTTCTTCCCAATGGGACATGCACAAAGTTTGATCACGTGAGGGTTTTAAATCATACCACTAGCGATAAAATAGGGCCATTGGCTGGACTGAGTTGCTCAAGCCATTATGGCACATCCATATCAATTCAATTTTAGCGTTTATTCATTGAGTCTAGGTACATGGAAATAATCGCTATTTTACAATTAGATACTTCTACGTACATCTGATTGTTAATATGCTGTTTATTAACTAGCAACAGAGCTACATAAAATCACACATTCTCAAAAAATACATTCCTTAAAATAAATTGTAAAACCCCTTCAGTTTTCTTTACGGGAAACATTTTAAATATTGATATATGTACAGGGTCGGCGGCCCAAATATGAACCCTTTAAGGCCATCACATATCTTAGCTTTCGATTTTTTCCAAATTTACAGCTTAAGAACTTTCCAACTTTTGGTCAGATTTCGCCATCCTTTTTTGGCGGGAAAAAAGTTCGGAAGTGAACTATTTCTGATGAGCGTGAAAGTGAGAAAAATGAAGATTTATGCATTTTAAATGCGTCTATGCCTTTCTCATCTGCACAAATTGAAGTTAGAGTGGCAATTCTTAACAATTTTCAAAAAAAAATTCTATCTTATTGCTCGTATCTAAATTTTGCTTCAAATATTGAAGAGGACCTTACGAACTTTTGAATCAGGAATGCTTGTATTGGAATAAACAGATGGCCAGAAGAGACATGTTCTTGTGGCAACTAAACATAAAAGGACATCATATGTGCATGTGCACGTTTCTAATTTCTTCTTGTGTTTTATACTTACTCTGCAATACTCTTCAACATATATTATTACCCATGCCATTGGTTTTAAAATGCAACATACTTTGAAAACCTGGCCCTCGAAAATACTGTTACGTATTGGCAAGCCTGGACTGTCAACCCCATCTGGTCCCTAACGTGATACCGTAATATCTAGAGACTTTAGTAATATCTAACTTCAATTTTCCTTGCAGCCTTGACGAAAACAAACCCAAAACACTCAAAGCTTCATTGTAAGCGACTAAAGGCTTGATTCAAGATAGATATCCTAATGATTTGGTTTGGATCTTGGAAAAGTTCAACCACCAGCAAAATTGGACAACTTTTTTCCAGGACAGGGAATTTCAATG
>CM021316.1:7584653-7633942 GCA_010645155.1 Tigriopus japonicus | reverse complement strand
CAACACACGTGCAATTTTCATTCCTTTGAGATAAATGCACTTGACAGAGGAAGTGACAAGCAAACTAGATCTTAGAATTTATACGCCCCACAATGCTCGTTAGACTTTTGCCACAGAGCTAGTTTTGTGATCTGATTTTTTTCCTCGTAACAACAGTTCCGAACATGAAATCCGAATTGGGTGTGAACTTGAAGGTCGGAATTTCAATGATCTGACACGCCTCTTTTGGCAATGAGTGTTGCAGACATTAAGACACCATTACAACAGCAATCACGTCTTGACTTTTTTTAATTGAGGCATAATGGAGGGAAAGTGCTCGATCAAGGCGACTCCTTGTCCAATCGATTCACTACCAATGACAAGAATAGCCCTGAGATGGATATTATTAACGTCAAATGCGCATTGTTCATCTGTTCAGGGTTGTAATGACAACTTAAGCCAATAATTAAGTCATGAATACCGACTAGACAAACTTCTCATAAATAGCTTCCTTCCTTGATTAACAAAATAGGATTGATGAGCTTTGGCAGACGGCATCTCAAAGAAGCTTCTTCCAAATTCCTGTCGCAACTTTGGAACGATTTGGTTCAGGAGCGCATCCAGGGAAGTTTTGACTTGGCTATGCGCATAAAGAACAGTCACAAAGGCCTACCTTTTTTTCAACGAGCATAGTAGTAACCAGTTTGCTCAAAAACGTTCCTTTTTTCTCTTCGGCGAGGAATTCATGATGGGAGTTTGGTGCCTTGAGGAACTCCTTCTGACTGACGGTCAACGATTATTGCGATGAAACGTCTTGCAATTGGCCAATTAAAAACCTGTAAAAGATCCTGGGATATTGAAATAAAGCGACGATTTTCTGGTGAATCGCGAGGACACGATTTCTTGTCCGATTAAGAAACGAAACCCTGTTTCGCTTCCTGATCACGCCTGTCTACTCGAGTCTTTTTTGAAAGTTCAAAGATTTCTTTGGCATTTTTCTGTCGTGTCTTCAAGTTGAGAAATAGAAGGACCACATTGTCCAGACACGAAGAAAAAAATTAGGCAAGGGACATCCTTGATTTGACCGGGGAAGTCAAACATATTGGTTACGCATTCCATTCTTCAGCATGGTATTCTTTGTCCACAACACCAATCGATCAGCGGTAAAAAGATAGAGATTCTCATCTTGCCAACTATTATGACAACCTAATCCCCATGTGCTTTATGGTTGAGGTCTTTACAAGTGTGTTTATCTTGAGCAAATCCAGCTAAATTCCAAATCTAATTACTCCCAACACCTACGGGACAATTTTGTTTCAAGGCATCGGACAAGGTAACCTTTGAACCCTGTGGTCATTAATTCTATGGTTTGGCTCGCCAACCAACGTATAATACAAGCCTTTGGAATAGTCTGTTATCGATTCCTAATGGAGTCTTCGATGTCTAAATTGCGAAGTGGCGCATGGCAACCAGGAATGCATTTGAATACCTGATCAATCGAAGGCGAAGACATTACGAATCTCGTGAGATTCTTGGATATGGACAATTGGTCTTTCAACATATTTGATCTGGATTGTCACATGGTGTCGGCAAAATTCCGAACGAAGTCTTTGCTCGATGACAAAAGTGAAACAAAGTCATTGAACTCGAAGAAGGCAAATAATGTCTGAGAGTTAAAGAAGCTAATCGACCAAAAAACGGAGCCATTTCCACCATCAAGGCTCGTCGGAATGAATTGCAAATGGTGATTTTGAAAGGCAATCGTTCAGTGCAAGATTTATGGATACGCAACTTCATTCGATTCAATATCGGATTCGAAAATGTTAGCGACATACACAACCTTGGAGGTGAAGTGCAAAGTGCCATTAATCCAGAAGCATGAATTTCCTGGTTAATCTCCGAAAATAGCCAGTCTCACCCCCATTTGTCTTGCTGCAATTAAGATTCGTGACGCAAATACTGCGTTTTTCAGCCGGCCAAAAACTAATCAACATCGTCAGGAGCTGTGTTGAACCAGATGGCCACCACCAATCTCTCCTTTCAAAGGATTCTAATCCGCTTAATTTTCGCGATTCTCTTAACATCCTGGAAAAACGCACTTGCCTCACTCTTTTGGTCTCTGTTCAGTTTTCACTGGAGGCAAATAATCTCTCTTGGCCAAGAACTTGAGCCTCGTCGTAAATTGTCTTGGCCAAGCATGGTTGAAGCTTCTGGTGCAAAGAAAACGGATGCAACTTGCCCCCCATTCTTCTGGCTTCGATGCATGATCAAATGCAGATATTTGGCGAGGATTAGAATTGTCGAAACCAAACAGATTCCATTTCAGATTGGGCTGACCTGGCAAAAAGCAATAGTTTCCTGGTCCAGTTCGATCAGTTTTGTGGGGAGGACCGCAAAACTGGTCGTAAAACAATTAGAAAATGTAAATTCCAAAACATATGCTTGGAAACTTGTTGTTAGTCAAATTTTGGACTCGCGAACAAAATTGAATACGTTAAGAATTGTGAAGAAGGAACTGAAATACAACCTGTTTCGTCAATTTGAAATGCTCGAAGAGCATTGTAAATTACCGTTTGAGCCTCATAACAAGTCATTTGAAGACCATTGGTTTGTGTCGAATATGTTCATTAACAACTTGTGCCCAGACTCGATTCTCGATTCTTTGTTTTCGGATACGTTTGTGTGTAGAAACGGCTGCAAACGTCCGTAAAAATGCAATCGACTGGAAATAGGCAATAATAGTGTGATAGGTATGTGAGTTTCGAATGCTAGAAACCGAAGGGCGTAACCAAGCATTGATCGGCCTATCACAACTAAACTTTAACATCCCAGACTATGGCCGATGTCTAACTCTCCCAAAAATAAATAAAGCTGTTTCCAGTATGGTGTAAGATGAATTCCTTACAACAGAACTCAAAAGTACTAAGCATTCCATTTGAGCGATTAGCATGGCTAATGCTTCAAAAAATATGGGTAGGTCATGGATCATTAATATCTACATACATGTCTTGATATGGTCCTAGTCAACTATCATGGTACAAGCTGACTGGCTTAAGTCAAGATTCCAGTTGTGACATCATACCAGTCTTGAGCCATATTTGATTATTTATGCCGAGTATGCTAAAAACGACTGAATATTTTTTGGCCAGCATTTAAGAATCAATTGATTAGGAAGATGCATTACCGATTCACGCTAAGGGGTATTTCAAGGCATTACATTCACAATACGGCCCATGCCAAGACAAGAGCCGGTATCCTCCCCCAAAACCGTTTCAGTCTTTTTGCTCTAATTAATTGTTGCGTCGAACAAAACGTCCTGCACTTTCCCTCTTTCGTGTTTGGCATCATCAATCCATCCACAGTGTCTACAAGCGAATGCTGACCCCTGGGTTCCTCCCTTATTTATTGCTTAGCCGTTGTATAGGCATTCAAATCTCACAGCTTGAACCTAAAATAGCCGATTTCCTTCTTCCGTGGACCCAACGGAATCCAATTGTAGTTTCCGAAGATGACCCCCTTGGTCATGACAACGTTCGAAATCTCTTATCATGGTTCAAGGTCAGCTAGTTGGTCTGGTATTTTCGTCGAACCTCCTCCTTCACTTCGTCACCCTCTTTGTCCTACAAATATCGTCCAAACCAACAAGCTACAAAGTTCTGAGTTGATAAAAAATCGAGTTATCAGTCTGTTGATATCCTTGTTGAAAAGTGAGACAACCGACTATCTCGATTGTTTTGGTGGCAAGTATACTTGCCCGAACCTTAAGGCATTTAAAAGAGAGGACGGTCAAGAACCTGGTTTAAAGAGATTATCATTTACATAAAAAGAGCCCGAATCACGCCATGTTCCGGAGCATAAACAACATGTTGAGTTTAATAGACGAATACAACCTCAATCCGGTGTTGCGTGTTAAACGAGAGAGAGGGAGAAATCGGGGGAAGTTGAGGTTGTCCATGGATAACATTTGTTCTATTGGTTTTGTGGTAAGTTTCTCTCTGTGAACGGTCTCAAAATCTGAGCCGTCTGGAAAAAGTCACTTCATATTTGAATGGGGAATCTGGGCGTGTTTTCAATCAAAGGAATTGATTGGTCATGATTAGATGGAATCTATGAATATTTGAATACGTGAACTACAAATAATTCCACACACGCTATCCTTTGCCTGAAGAGCGATTCCCTATTCAAATATGAAACGACGACAACTTAATGCCTGAGTAACAAAGATTTGATTGGACAGTGACGGTCGGGTATCAAGGACGGAGCTCTTTAAACAAGTGGTGTTCCCACCACTAAATTCAATAATGACCTCTCTTCTTGACTGCATTTCGTTCCACTCGGATCAAGAAATGAGTTCACGTCGCTTCTTTATCTATTGAATCAACTTCCGGCGTAGCGGGCCTCTTGACATATTTTCACGGTCTCATATGTCAAGTCATTCACAAACAGATTAGATTCACGTCTTGGCTTAGACATACACACACGCAATTCAGCCACCCACTACCCTCAAAGGTTTTGTGTAATTGTTTGAGTCATCTAGCCATTTAACAAAGTGAATAAATCATTTGTAGTGCGACAGCCAAGAATTTGGCGCCCAAACAACAAACGTAAACAAACCTGTGTTGCAACTCAAGCAATTGGTCAGGGATCCCATGAATATCTGCGAACTAAGTCCAAAAACTGCGGAAGATCAGTCAGCCATGGCCAATCGTGTTTCCAACCCTGATTTCTTGTCCATAAATTGTTGGTCACATATTTTGCATCCATTTTTGACGCTAATGACACCTTGTAATGAATTTGAACGTAATAATAAGTGCATGGCAAGTCTGAGTTCGAGATATTGATCGTGCATTGATGAGCATCTAGCCCTTGAGAATATGCCAAACTGATTGCTGTTGCCACTCCTCGCTGATCGAAAAGTCACCCTCCAGGACGATGAATGACCGGATAATTTATTTCTCTTGGCCAATTCCTGGGCCATTCATCCTCATAAGTCGTCTTTTGCCTGACAATCGTGCGGGTAGTTGTTCTCTAAATCATTCCTGAAAACTGTCACCCTTGGGCTAGGTCACTTTGAACGCGAAGGACCAAATAATTGTTAAATGACTTAGCTTACTGTACAATCCACGGAGCAAGTCGAATTAAAACAGAGGTGTTCATCATTCATTATGGCTGCTTTGTTTCGGAAAATACAATCTCATGAGTCGAATTATGGAAAAAAGGTTGGTTTTCGAGTGTGGAAATGCACGTTTGCACGTGCACATTTCGTCAAGATCAGAGCCAAGGAGATTTTTCGCCTGAAGGAGACGTGCAGCAATTATTTTTGATCCCAGTTACCAACCAACCAACCAGCTAACCGCAGATCAGACAAGCAGATTGGCCAGACGGATCAGAGAGACTATTTTTCAATCATGGAACAACCTTCTATATGAATCTTTCTCGAGAACAAAGCGCAAGGAGTTAAATAATGCACCGCAGGACTTCTTTACACACTCACTTGGTCAAATCCGAAGGAGAGAGGGATCTCTCAAACCTGTCCATTAATTTACCCCAAGGGGACTGTTTTGATAAGTTGGTCTGATTTCCCAAGCTATTGTTTTCTGTTTGCGAGGACAGGAACAATTTACAAGTGAAAATGTAGAAACTTCTCTTAATCTTATTGAATAACCCGCCCTGAAGAGTATGAGCATGTGGTAAATATTGGCAAAAAATGGTGGACAGATTGGGAATGGGAGCCGTACCGCAGAAGATTGATTCTGACATGAGTCATATGGTGAGCATTTCACAACTAGAAACTTCACTTCCGACAGAACTAATCTAAAGATATCTGGAGCTTCTTGAGCAATCGAGATCGTTAGCAACCATTTGGAAGGAAAAGAGAAAGAAATGTCAATACGGTGTGCAATCCTTGTATCTTGTAAGTGTTGTTTTCAACGTGGGTGAGTCTTCTAACGTCAATCATTTCCATTGATGGACTAAAATTGGTTTTCCTCATGGCAATATACCAGTTACAAAATTGCTGGAAACGGTGAATCCACATCTCAAATATCAAAACATCATCCGTCCACTTATATGTTTGATTGTGGGAAAATCCTAAGAAAGGCAAAGTAGACCCCGATTTTTGCTTTACCTTTACAGATACCAAAGCACGATCAAGGTCCGGAATTCAATCTTGGCAAGGTTCTTGTAGCTCCCCGATTTACATTTGAATTGTATTAAAGCATGATTTTAGGGCCCGTAAACAATGCTGTTTCTCATTTCCAGTTGCCAAACCAAATATGGGAATGTCCCCAATGGGGGAGGATCATTCCAAGAGATTGAGTCTGTAATAAAACAATTTGAAAACTCGCCTGTTTCAAGGACACAATCCACATTTGAATAAGCTCAAATCGCATCCGATTGGCAAATATCACTAACCTTACTTGTTTTCCATGTCTCAGAGTATCAGATAAAGACAGTTTGCTTGCCCAGATTGTCGTTGGCTGAGGTATCTTCCTTCCAAGGTTGTCAAGACGATATGGTTAACCTAGTTCCAAAACCATTATGAGAGATTGCAAGACACCAGTCACAGTTCAAGTGATTTCTTGACTCTTTTTTTGCAAAAGCAAGTCACGGATATACTCCAAAATCTCCCTGGAAAATTATGCCCCATTGCTTGACATTTATCACCGATCAGGACTTCAATGCAAGTGAGGATTAAGATGAGAATCAGGAAAGAAACCAGTGGAGAAAAGTAAATGTATTTGACTATTGTCATCTTGCATCTGATCTTATCACCAATACTCCTGCGATCCCATCTCCCCTAGTGTCATTCTAGAGAAGATGTAAAATCTTTCTGATCATTGAACGTTTACTTCTGTAAAAAGAACCAAGTCCAAATCTGACAAACTCAAAGAGGATAATCCCAGCGATGCTATCACTCAATCGAGGTTTGAACCCCAATGGAGCTCAATGACACATTTTTTAAGACCACCAATTGGGGGTTGTCTCCCTTTTCCCATTTTGTCATTTAATGGCTTTATGTGTACTTGTGTAGCGAAGGTGAAATGCAAGAAATGCATCTGCGACATATTTACATCTGACTCAAGAGTCAAGGCCAAAGTTTTGGGAGGAGTCAAGAATTTGGTGACCGATTTGATCTTGCTGAGCAGGATTGCCATTGTTGGATGAAGAAAGCGAGGCGACAAATAGACGATTGACATTCTAGCTCGCCTCAAGTCATGGACCAATGGAAGGATTCAAATGTATGTCCCAAACACGAAATGTCGGCTTGTTCAAGTCAAATATCAGACCAAATTTGATGGCAAGATGGGAAAAGAGGGTGAAGCAAGCTCCTGATCCTGTTTTTATTTGTTTACATGATTGTTTTTTGTAGCCAAGCATTTCCCCATGTCTAGTAGAGAGTGAATGCGGAATCGGTTGTCTATTTTGACGTGATTTCAGTGACAACCAAATGGACTAAGTGCACCTCTTTTGAAGAAAAGGAAATCGTGTTTTTGCTTAAACAATTATGTGCGAAAAACATGTCCTTGGGAGGTCGGAGAATGTACCAATTAATAGGCCTGTTTGAGTCATGCATGTTCTGCTTAATATGTCAGACAAGCTTTTTCGGGAGCCATTCATCAAATCGTCAGACGCTCCTTGAAAATGAGCCAACCACGCTTTCATTGTTCATAGAGCTCCATTACCCGGAATCTGAATGAATAGTGATCTTTCTGATCTACATTCATACCGTCAACTTCTCGATTGCAGTTTCTCGAACAAGATACTTGAAAATGGAGGACTCTAGACCCTGGAAAGGAGTGAGGTTTTTGAAGGTGGTTAGACCATGACGACGGAACATTTGAAGGACCTTCACACTTAGTTCTCGTGTCTCGACATACTTAAAAGTTATCATGCTATTAAGATCACTTATCAGAATTCAGCACAACGGGTTAAATTTCACGCTCTAAAAATATGATGTTTAAAATAGCTTGGACGGGTTTTGATTCTAAGAAGGGGGTTATTAAATTTACCCTTGAAACAACTGTTTCTGTAAAAAAATATCAACTGCTAATAAGTAATGGCACGAATTGGTCAAATCAATTCATATTAAAAACTGATTCAAGAGTTCAATCAATCACTAGTAGGCTAAATGCTTTAAGGTCTTTAGCAACATTGGTAATGACTGGTTTTAGTTTATTTAGTGTAAGATCCGGGTTAATATTGATTGAGATTCTGTCATGAAATTTGGCACAACTGATTGGTTGTCACAATTTTTAAAAGAGTTTTCAATGCTTCCAAACAAAGGCACATCACTATTATCAGTTCCTCGATGTATATTGGACTTAAGCGCTATGTTTACGTTTTTAGCATCAACAATGGTAATATTCCAAAGCTTCTGATATAGACATTAGCAAATAATTGAGGCCATTTGAAAATCTGAAATTAACTAAAATTCAATCTTACAATATTGTCGTCATTTTGAATAAAAGTAACGTTTGTAACACAAAACAAAATGAATGGAAAAAGGCATTCTTCATCAAAACATAGGTAGGTGGGTTCAACATCAAGTTTCTTGACAACATTAGCTTGAGTTGGAACCCACGGGTATACATATTTAGGGTCTTTACCTTTACCTAGTTACATTACATAGTAATATCGCAATATCTGACTCTTGTTTTTTCAACCTCACCTCATCATTTCATACCAATCATCAAATCAATCGTCCTGGACTAGAGTCCTCCATTGATTTACCCGCATAGGTATCACCAGTCCATGACTCGCTTTTGCCGATCTGACACTTGACAATTGCCAAGTCTTTTTGTGGCTAACCAAATTGTCTTCCCGTCAAGAGGAAGACAGTGACAATGAGCTCGGTTTTCTTTTAAAGATCCTTGACGCTTGGCGATTGCTCACCTTTTCGGGAAATGGCTCCAAGGCTTCTTTGCGTTCGTTCAATCCCACTACAGTCCCTACCTTGGTTGCTTGGCCAAAAGAGTACGAGCTTGTATGCAAAATCCGGCATCCATTGTCCGATTGCATTTTTGCGATTCTCGTCATTCGCAAGTTCATCTCTTTTCGTTCTTTTCTCTCACTCTCTCTTGAAAAATTTAACTATTGGGTGTGGTCCCTTCTCTCATCATGAAAAGTACCTGTGTACGGACAAGACACACAAAGAAAGATCTTTCTGGCAGATTTGTTTACCCCTAACTCACCCAACCAACCCCCTTGGGCGGGTTTGGCCCACCAATTTTCTGTCAAGACAACCTTTTTAACTCGCGCGAAACCGGTCCAACGGCAGATAGGGTACATACATTTACGCGTGTGCATATGAAAGAAAGAGTCCGCCGCTGCTGCTCTTCTGAATATTTTGAGACCCCAAGTCCACTCTTTCGATTGATTGACCCTAATCCGATGCGACTTTGAGGCTTCCAGGCACATTCCAGCACCAAAATAGTGGCCTTGTAGAGAGAGAGCAAAGTGCTTCCGTTCCTCTGGCAAAGATTTGAGATCTCCTTTTGTGTAACCAAACAGCCGCTAATGAGCGCATTCCCCGCCACCGAGCACCTCCAGAGATCCTCAAGTGCCAACTAGACTAATGTATGCAATTTGACAATGGGCCTTGTTTCACTTGAGGGTCAAGGCAGTCATGAGCCATCCTGAATGAAGGAACGTTTCAATTAACAAGTGTTGAATAGAAGTACTACCAAGTTCATGATCGAAAACCAGCCAAAGAACACGACAAAATGGACGGTGTAGAATTGTCCAGGTCTTTGAGAGGCAAATTCAAAAGGAAATTGAATGATCAAATGTTGATCAAAATCGCCAGATTACAATGAACAAGGCCAAAATAGAATTCAGCAAGGGTTGCCGTCCTGCGGATGTTCAAAAATGCCAACTCATTTGTCACCGCATATCACCTCGTTTTGATCACGCGCCCACGCCAATCCTTATTGGTTTATGAATGCCATGGTTGAGATCTGATCTTGAGTGATACTTGAACATCAAAGCCAATAAGCGTTGCTAAAGCTGGCACGTAATTTGGATTCGGGCCTGGAAATGGAGGGAATTTGTCAGTGCGAAATGGGCTATCAATTTTATGGTTCCCTCTCTGGTTGCATCCCAGATCATTCTCCCACAGAGGTGGTTCTGCCAGGTACTCAGCAATGCACAAAGGACTCTGTGGATGGATAGATGGAGAGGATGCTCTGCGGCTGTCATTTGACATTAAGGCAACTCTTAATAGAGTGCTATGATGAGTCCAACCGGAATTCCTGAGAGGGTGGTTGCGTAGACAAACGTGCGATTGTTGCGGGGAATGACCTCTGTTTAATTGAAAGGGGCCTTTGTCCTTGGATGTCGGCGATTCATTTTTTTCTCATTGACTTAAGGGTTGTCGTGCATCCTATAATTGCAAGCTTCGTACCTCAAAAGTTCATTACTTGCAATGAGCAGGTACAATAAAAAGGAATGAGCTCCAATGGTTTGTTCACAGATTCAAAAACTAGCCAGGAAGATGGTTTTAACCCATCCAACCACTCGATCAAGCGTCGGAAGATACCCGAAAACGTGTTTTGGACACAAGCCAATGAGTTGTGCAGTTAAAAATAAACTCAAATCCAGAGCAAAAAAAGATCAAAGACCAATTACCATTCACACAAGATGGAAGCTCGTTGGAACTTTTTGAACTGCGTGGAAGGTGGTTTTCAATTGTCATAATTGATTTTATAGCCCCATTGTTTGCCACTTTCACCACTTCCTTATCTAGGGTCAGGGGTATCTTTGACGTCTGTGATGTGACTTTGCAATATCACGATTGCGAGGGGGGATCATTAAGCCCTGAGAAGAGAGGAAAAATGAATGCATTTATCAATTTCGTGTTTCAGGTAAGATGACTAAACACTTCTCAAGGAGGCAGGCAGA
This sequence comes from Tigriopus japonicus, assembly GCA_010645155.1. NCBI lineage: Eukaryota > Metazoa > Arthropoda > Copepoda > Harpacticoida > Harpacticidae > Tigriopus > Tigriopus japonicus. Next base: position 7,623,061 of record CM021316.1, on the reverse strand, counting down.
TCTTGGGGGGCTTTTCAACACCCCACGATCCGACAAAGCGTGTCCTAATAAGTAATAAAACTCGAGTCAAGCACTTTCGATCCGGAGTAATCCGACCTCCGACAAACAAGGAAGATTGTCAGACGAACATAAATACATTTGTCAGGAAGACATCCATCCTGCACTCCTTGAAATTGACGGGAAGGCCCTTAAGATAGATCTCGGGTACCCCTTGATCTTGCTCTGAACTAACGCAAGATACCACTATAAGTTACGGGAAAGGTCAAGACATTCGAGTTGAGACTAATCCTTGATGATGGCAGGTCGTCTTTGTTTACTAGGGAATCGGATCCATTAATTTAGCACGCTGAAGGGCGCCAATTCCAGCGCCATGTTTGGGAATGAACGTCATCATATGACACCCAAGGAGCTGGATCAAGTTGTTGAGAACCACGTGTAATGGCTCAATCCCGGTTGACAAATGGTATTCGAGACACACACGAGCTTAATTGCCGAGAACATCATCACGATTGCTCTAATTTTGTCTTGTCTTCAAACAAGACTTGCTTACGATTCTCTCAGGACCATTAATCCTTAAGAACAGTTAGCGTAACGCTTTTTAGCCGCAGACATCGGAGAAATTCAGGTTCGGATATTGGATTGCGTAATGATTGGAAAAAAAATTATCTGTTTTTTTTTTATGTTTTCTGATAAAATGTCTTTCAGGGAATCAAAGCACAATGAGTCAATGACAGACAGAGCTGTTTATGAAGGCGGCCTCTTATAGAGTGAACTATTTTATGTTTTGGGAAAGGGTTTTATTCGACTCTTTTTAGGCACAGAAAGGTTAATTCAAAGATTCAGAAAATGTCAAAATATCCTCGGCTCAAATTGTCTGTATTCGACTTAATTTGAACCATTTTGATACAGTTTGGCTCGTTAGTTGTGGAGTTCGTTCCTTTTTTTCAAGCTGTCAACCAATATAATGACGGGTTTGTCCGTAACAATGACCAAACATAAGTCATTTTATCACAAGCCCATGGTAACATCTTTTCCGTACTTTACATCACCCTCGTATGGTATTTTTGCTATAGGATGAGATAAGTACTTTCCTACGTACTTTCCTTCATCAAACCAAACCATCCATAATTGTACGATTACTATACAAAAACTTGCCTTCACTCTTTGTTTGTGTTATATTGCCAATATTTCGATAACGAAAACACAAACTTCTTTGTCAATCACTTTGACATTTGCCTGTTTGATTCTAGACAGATATAACTGGTATTTCGTGAGTCCAGTGTGGAACCAGGATGGTTGGTTTTGATCATCCATGCCCTATGCACATTACTTACGCTCATCTTCATCATCATTTGATGGCAAGTGAGGATGATGATTTGTATATCATAAGGTGCATACATAGTATATACACTGGTCAATCAGACAGACAGTCAGTCAGTTAGACTTTGGACCGTGAAAAATGCCTCGTCATTCATTCCAATGTTGATTTCAAACTGGACAAACCCGGGTTTTCGATCTTGTGATTCTGGCTCGAAAACGACATGCAGAAGGATGACAACCCGGTAATATAATGGCAGGGTAGAATACACTTTGATTAGGTGGACAAAAGCACTTAATGCCCTTCACAAGATTCATTATTCGTTTATTCTGTACCCAAAGACAATGGTTTGGGTATGAATGAGTCGGAAATGACTTTACTGAAGAAAGAGGGAATTGGATTTTTGTTTTTTCGCTAAAATGGGGAGTGGTTTGAATTGTCGGTTCAGTTTATACATGGAGAGTCATTTTGGTTTCAATTTAGAGGTATTTGTGAGCCATAAAACTTGGTCGTAGTGTTCCTCTTTAGCGGCCTCTTAGGTATTCAAATTAAATCGAGATTAAGCGGTAAAATGATGAAGAGATGAGGATTTTGTTGCTAGGACGTTGTCAAAGGCAAAGTTGATTGTTTTAGGTGAGGCATTTTCCATGGCATTAATCCTGAAATATGTAGCAAAAGAGGCTCAAAAGATTCAAATCGTTCCCCAAAATATGCGTTGTTAAGGACAGACGAATGCATTTATGTACATACAAGTATTCGTGGAATCCCATTATTCCATCCAAATGGTGTTCAGCCGGAAAAGATCAACCAACACAATCCATTTCTAATGATTTACTTACCTTGTTTCAAGTCAATTAATAAAAAGTAATACGTAAATCGGGACCTTTCCACTCAATGAATTGCTCACATTTCGGACAAAACCTTTATAATTAGGCTTCGGAAAACTAGGTAACTGACGAACCCAAAAAGAACATTTTTGATATCATCAACCTGTAGAAAGAGGGCATTGAAAAATGAGTTCTTTTAAAATTTCTGCTTTGTTTAGAATACTTATGGGCGGGAAGACTTTTCTATGCCAAGAGAAAAATATTATCGAGAAATAAGCTAAATTTTCTTTTCAATTTATGACACTCCTCTCGCAACATTTTGAACCAAAAACATTTTTATAAAATTGAACAAAAACTATTTACAAGTTTTCGTGGTTTTTTAGTTCGGTAAAATCGTATTTGAAGTCAAGAACAAATTTTCGTGATGAGAACTAGGAAGAAACAAGATAAAAACGCAAATCAAATATTCAAGAACCACACATAAATTCTAATCTTGGCCAATTTCGAAGAGGTTTTCCTGTGATTAACCCTAACGATAATTACACCCGACCATAAATCGCAATTCGCAAGGAGGAGGCCAATTCACGTGATTGGAAGGAAGGGAGGGACCATCACACCAATGTAATGACGATTTCCAGAATTAGTTTGCGGTTGGCACGAACACTTTTTTGGACTGTCTTGAAATTGTCTGGGAAAGAAAGGGTGTCCGGGGCACTTCCTTCTGTCACGTTAGCTTACCGTGTACAGTGTGACAACAATGTCGTGACCCCATGAATGTGCGGCTCTTTCTGCCCTATTCCTCTTGGGGAACAAATGCAAGGCACTGTGCCAACTGTTCCAGATATGTCATCAATAGAGCGAGGATAAAAAAGTTTTTTTCAGAAATTCTTGACGTTTTACTAAACAACACCCAATTTTGCCAAAAATGCAAATCAGCACAAAAAAGGGCAAAAATGAATCACATTTCAAAACAAAAAAATCAAAAAATAAAAGATGCAAAAAAACAAAAAAGGGAAAAAATGTAACAAAATCTGAAAAAATAGATAAAATGCATTTTCATGAAATGTGAGCCTTCATCAATATCATGATCTTATGCCTAGCCAAGAGCTCCAACAAGGAAACTTTCAAAACAACTTCTATTCCATTTTACTTCAGAATTTGGAAAGCATAAGCTCGAAAAAAATCTATCAAAAATTACAACATTTATGGTGTCTTAATAACTTGGCATGCCAGGCCTGTAAACCTTTGTGCTTCATGTGTTATTTGCCTTGTATATCAAAAAGTAACTTTCTGATCAATGATGGGTTGGTTATAAGACAAAGATGACCAATAAGAATATTAGTTTTGAAATTAGTTTTGAAATGGGTCACGACTTTATTGTCACACTGTAACGAAGATTTTCAGTATCAAGGTGATTGTTTTAATGATTCCACTAGGGCATAGCACCAAAGCTCGGGGATTCAACACTACATAGAATACGGTTCAAGGTCAAATGTTCAGGGGCCTTGGTTTTCAATTTCATATTTCCATTAATCTCTTCATTGAGAGACCGCACACTTTTCCACCATAACTAATGAAGTGACCCGTTTCAATTTAGACCTGATCCATTGGCCGACCATAGATTTGGATGAACCAGTTTAATATTGAAACCAATCAAAATTCGGGATCATCAAACCACAATTTACCTTCGGGAAATGATTTAGCCTTCCTTCTTTCTATTGGCAAAATAATCGCACCGACCCTAAAAGCTCTGTCATTTCAATAACCAGTTTGAACGCATTGATCTCAGAATCTTTTGGCAAGCACGAATTTGAAACAGAGTACCTCTAATGGTTGCCAACTTCAAAACAAACTGTTCTTCTAATCGAACACTGTCCTGAATACATACTATATTGACCAAAGCTGAAGATGAGATGTGTCAGATCCGGTTTTTTGATCCCACCCAGACTCACTAATGATCAAACAACTTGCCAAATCTAGATGACTCTATTATCGGACATCAAACCACGAATAAATCTGAAACACACATCAGCAAACATAAATGAATGCTTGTTTGCTTTAAGATGGAATACTTTTATGATTAGTGCTGCATTTCATTCTCGCTCGGTAATATTGACTTTTTTCGTTATTTTTCCCGTTTTGATTGGTTCGACACCGGTTTTGATTGAAAATGAGAAGCGGAAGTTTCAAGATATTTCAGAGTTTTTGAATGATCAAACGAATCGATTTGAATAAATGATGGGATCAACTAATCGCTAGAAGAGCTGTTAAAAATGGAGACCTCCCGGGGTTTTTAGAACTTGATTTCAGTTTCAAGACTTACAAGTGACGGGTTATTTTGTCATTTTATCCAGCCTCATTTTGATTTTTTGTAATTTGTTAGGTTTTCAATTCCCCTCAGAAAATTCCTCATTTTGATTTTCTGAAATAACACGTTGAGACATAAATTGTCGCTGTTTTTTAAAGCTACATATGCACGCAATTTTAGGGAGATGAGATCGAGATAAAACGGATGTTTAAGCCCTCCCCAAAGATGTCTTGAGATTGAATATTGACTCCAAATGCCATCTGAACGTCAGATTGTAGACTTGCTCTTTTTTACCCGGAAAATTAGCCTGTCATGTAAGCAGATGCCATCCTCTTTGAATTCAAACTCACTTTTACAATGAGCAGATCAAGTTGGGCCTCAGAAATGTAAAAGATACCAGTATAGGGACACAATAACATATATAATATGGGGCCCCTTTCAAAGAAGTTTTGGCATAAAAACACGAACATAAGAAGGAAAAATGAAGGCACTAGTGTTTTCTTTTCACTTGTTACGCGAATTAATTCATCTAAATATCAACTTTAACAAACTTTTTCCCAGATCCAAAACCTATATGAGGATTGTAAAGCAAATCTGACTTAGAAGGAATCTCGAAATGCATTTAATTTGCGGTCACTCTTATAGTAAATGAGTGATACATTGCACGTTAAATTGCAATATTGAATATTTTCGAGACGATTCTTTGCATTATGAATGTGAGCCTAATAAAAATTTTGAGTTGATGGCCTTGAAGCATGAATTGATGACGTTAACATAAGATTATGTGTACCTTTAGTTTTCCTCAACAACCACTGTACCTTTAATCAAATCTAGGCAAAGGTTTCTTGCTCAATCAATCACGAAAACACCTTGGGGAGGGTCTGGCCTAACAGTAATGAACCGGGATTCCTGCAATTACCTCGTTTCATCTTGGCCAAGATCAATTATGTTCGGCTCCAAAATGAGTTTTCCTGATTAATTCAATATCTTTCGGTTGCGTGCCATGGCAGCAGATCCCTGACACATCACGTAGTGCAACTTTTATCATCAAAAGTTCCCACTCCTTCAAAGACGATTCTTGTCTTCACTTGATTTAAAGGTCTGACTCTAATCACAGAGAACTCATTTCAATCTTGCGATCAGTGTTGTTCCTCACACTCAACACATTTGTTGATTTGCAAGCAAAGACCTCACAATTTAGTCGATCCGACAATTGGCCACCTTGTTGAGTTGTGGGGGTCTTCTATTTGTAGTATGATTGATATTTGCTAAAGCGCTTTAAATATGATCTATGTGTAAGAGAACGTTGCTCATTCATGACTTATGCTTGAAAGAAAGATCTTTATGTGGACAATGTAACCGAATTTTGGGTTGAAATCAATCCAAAAAGGAATAAAAAGTGTCAATTTTGCAAAGGGACTTTAGTGAAGGTGTTCAAAATTGTTAATTCACTTGTACAATTTCATCCTTGCTTTGAAAGATGTTTTTGGTTTTGATTTCAATTAATCCCTGTTTCGGTCGGAACCCATTCCTGACCATCGCTACTTGATGTCAAGATTTTGACCGAGCATCATGTTAGTGCAGTACAAACTCTTCGACAAAGTTTCATAACTGCCTTCGAGTCGTCAATCAGGATTCCAAAATGATCTCTCAAGGTGATAAAGGTCACACTTCCCTCAGGGTTGAATGGACTTCCACATGCGTTCGTTATTTCATCCAAGGAATGCCCACCAGAAAGTTGGTCCTAAGCATAGTTTACCCTCTAAACTAGCTAGCGATCCTTGAGGCTTCCATTTTTTCATCTCCTTCCTTCTCAATTAATTGGCAAAAACTGTTTACCGATGAATCCGAACAATTGACTCAACATGAACTCGTCTTTCGCATTCTGGCTCGAAAAACGGCTAATTCTGATGGGTAATTTTGCTCATGTGTGTGATGATAGACCATCACTTGAGTTGGCCTGTTGACCTCGAACGGAGTTATACCCATTATCTGGCTTATTTGTACCTCCATCAGAGGGCCCCAAGAATTGTGAACCGACCAACCCCATCATTCACAGGGTAATCCACAAACTCATCCTCTTTCTTGGCAAGCTTTAATCATATTTCAAGCATGTCAAGCAACACTTCGACCAGACTTTTGCGACTGGACCGACGAAGCTTAATCCATTTTTTCATGTCTTTACTTTGGAAAAAACTTGCAATGCATTCAAAATGAGCCAAACGGAATTGACTAACTAAATCCATGTCTGGAAACACTATTCAGAAATATGAAAAAGTGAACTTTGCCAGAATCAAAGCACAACAATAGCACATGGACGTCCAGTTCTAGTAAATGAGCTTTGCTTTTCATTTTGAAACCAACCCAGTTTTGATTTGAGGTTCCTGATTGTTTTGAAAAATGGTCACGCAAAACCACCCAAACAAAAAGCTAAATGATTTACCTTTTTATTGCAAAACCAACTTCAAATTACGTTGGCACCAAATTACTCACATCCATAGGCTTCCGACGTCCCCCCAGATCTTCAGAATCAAGCCAGGAAGACGACGTTTCGGAGATGCGACTCAATCAATGGTTGGGCTATATCTAATGCCAATCATTTGTCCGTCATGCATTGACATGCCCAATGTTGCTACCGACACTGACCCCAAGAATGAATGCGCTCATCACGCACCAACCAACACTTACTGATTGCCCAATGGACGAGAAGGCAAATGAAAGGTTCCAGGGGTGCCTAATTTCAGATGTGATAGTCATTTCCCGTTTCGGAGGCTTCTATAGAATAACCTATCCAGTGATTGTGATTGTGTACGTGCGTTCGTTATTTTGGTTTTATTTCCTATGAACAACAGATCAGGGAAGCCGAGCATCCATAAATTGTTCAGCTTTGACCCCTAAAGTATGTGTGAACATGACAATTTATACTGTTCACTCTGACGCTTACAAGCGAGGAATTTTAACACTTATTCGTCACTTGTCGTGAAAATTCATCTTGTTATGCGAGAATTAGCCGGAAGACTTTGCCAAAACTTGGCGAACGATAACCATATAGAAAAAAACATGCAAAAGTTTAGCCTCTTACAATATTGAAGCCGGAGAAATTAAGGTCTTAAGAAGTTGGCATGACTGAATTCCAATGACCGGATTGGTGGAGCCAAGTCAAACTCATCTAGTGCATTTTCAGGGCCAGCCCTAAACAAAAATGCATTTTCAATCATTTCTAAAGGGCAGAGAGAAACTAGAGTGGGTAACGTCCCTTTTAGGTATTGCAGCACCCATTTCTACTAGCCTCTAAATAAGCATGGAAAAACACAATTCATTTTTGCGTTGATTCTTCCAAAGATCAGCTCAGAGGAACGAAAAAAATGCGCCCAACCCCATTTTTCAGTTCAAAAAGATTCCTCATAAAAGCTCTCAAGAACTGCATAAATGAAGCAAATATATTCTATGAAGCCTCTCTGGCGGCGTTTTCATTGCAATTGCATACACTCAAGCCTTACTTCTACGTGCTCCTTTCAAACCTTGAATCTGCCACACAATTGAAATCCCCCTGAATAGTCAACAACAGCAAGAATAAGAACAACAACACCAAGCACTACCTATCAATCAAGCTACCAAACAAAAGCTGAATTCCTTGTCGGCTCGTTCTTTAGATGGATGAAATCCAGTATCACATTGAAGTCACTCTATGAACCTCACCTTTGGGTGGATAATGGATTTTCAAGTGTTTGTACGCCATAACCAAAAGGCGCCGTTTTTGTCAAGTTTAAAGATACAGATTGGTCACCCTGAGGGAGAGTTCAGCTGCTTTGACATATATGGACCGGTCAAGAACCGCAAACAGGGATAGGATTTCTCTTATTTGGAATCCAAGGAATTTGGTGCCTTCAGGACTTGTCACGTCATAATTTCGTGGAGTATAGTCTTTTGCACATGTCTCTTTTTCGAGACAAAATCTAATGAAGCAATCTCTTACTCCTTTCTTTCGCTTAAACAAAAGAGTAAATGCAACGTTGCCTTGAAGCATCGTGAGCAAAATCATCGGCATTGTCAGTGTTGCATGTTGATCTGGTGTACTTTATATACGGTAGACAAAGTGCTTTGAAGTACCCGAGTAATAGGAGCTCCAAATTTGCGTTCGATCACTTTATTCGCACTCGATGGTTCGTGTTTTGGAAATGTGTATGCATAAATTGAAGTTCCGTGAAGGACGCCCTCCAAGGATTGATTGGTAGGGAAATTCACTTCCCACAAACCGCAGATTAATCGATATGGAATTTAGGATCACATCCACCCTGGTCGAGCTATTGATTTCAATTCTGCATTCAGATTGGACACGCCTAAAGCTCTGGACACACCCACATTGGAATAAGTCGCAAGTTGAAGAATCATCATAATTGGGGGATTTTAGAAATTCGGTCTGCAGATCAAATAATGCCATTTGACTAATGGATAATTAAGGGGAATGATAGATCCCAAGTGATTTGAACAACGTGGGAAGTTAGCCGATCCTCAAGCCATAACTCAAAGAACCGTGGAATGTTTTCTGGCCACGTGTAACAAGTCTAGTCACTTTTTAGTGGTGTCTAGTAATTATACCATGGAAGATTTGGAGAATCAAACCATGACCGCAATATTTTGTCTGGGCCACAAAACAACTTTTAAGCAATTTGACCAGGAGAATGTCAATGTTTGAGACACGGAAAAGTCTTAATTTAATCCGGGCATTTATGGTGTTCACCTTTTATCTTTTTGGTGGCTAACGAGGGACCTTCAATAACCTCTTAAAAAGGCTAAAACCTGCAGGTGCCGAGCTTACTTGGCTCTGAAATTAGTAGATTCTTGGCGGGGATAATACGTTCCTGTCAAACGGTTGGGCACGAAAGTGTCAGATGATGAATATTCCTCACTGACTTGTACTAAACCTCTTCAGCTTAGGGAGGAATTTGAAGCACAAGTCGAGACACATCGCCCGGATTCCGGTTGAAGATCTCTTCTCGTTTGGCTTGTCCGTCTCTCTGTCTGTTTGTCTGTCTCGTTCTGAGCGATGTTATCGTTTGTCCGGGATTAGAAGAGCCGTGTGGATCATCCATCCATCGCGGAAATGGATTGAAGACTGCTCTTGGAATCTCAACCAGGTTTTCCTTGTGTCGACTTCTGTATCGAAGCATTGTTAGTGATGTATTACTTGAACCAGAAAATGCCATACATTGTTCAAAACAAACAACCAGATGCAGCTTCTCGTGACATCTCCAAGTGTTCTGGAATCTATTGGGGAAAGAAATTGGTCACATTTTCCTGGTCGTGCAACTTTATAATTGGATCATTACAAAATAAAAATGGCATGTTTTGTTAGTGATGGAATCCAGTGACAACGTCTGTAAAATCAAAGCTGAAGATACTCTCCATAAAAGAATAATTTGCCGTTGATGAGAATACACATCTCGCACAAAGTGTCCTTTAATAGACGAATAACCCGTCATAGATATAAAATTCCTGCTGACGGACGATATTCAAATATCCAGCTTTGACATTATATACTCGTAAACTTTTAACCAGCATAAAAAAGCCTTTTTGTGAGAAACAGACTTACCACTTTGAAGAAATACAAGCTCTAAAATTTGTTACTTTAAGAGACTTCCATGATACACCATGAATTCTCAACGTTACAATCCCAAGTGAAGTAAATAAAGCGTGAACTAAATTAATAACATAATCCTTTTTTATGGGTCACCCTGTAAATGCAAATTTTCTTGTCAGTGCCTTGCTATTAGCCAAAGTTGTAGACCAATGGCTACTGAAGAAACCATCTCGGGACTTTCGTAATTCCAATGCTAAAGCATCAATTTCATAGATAGTGATCGTCCAGACTCGCCCATCAATGCTAAAGAACGTTGAAATGATAAGTTTTGACAGCATCCCATTGGGGTCCTTGGATGCCCCTTTGAGATTAGCTTTTGGTATTGACGAATTGGTCTCTTAATCAAGTGCTCTCAACACCTTCTCATTCTGACATTGACCAAGGAGCTCATCACGAGACCTTGGGACCACTTTTCGCACTTGCCCTTGATGCCATCCATGCCTTTTAATTGAGCCTCGTTCAATAAATCTTCTCTTTGTAGTTACACTTCTGGAGGCTCTTACATTACAGATCAGTCCCAATGAGGGGGATTGAAAGACATGAATAACTACACGGTAGAACCAAAATGTGAGTAGGTAGGTAGGTCGCGGAATATCACTTCTGGGCTTTTTCCACGGGCGTCAATGAGGAAGGCACGAATGCTGTCAAATCAATAAGAGTTTCCGTTGTGATGGATGAGGATATCCACTCCCCCTCTAAGAGTACAAAAACCATCATTAAACGTCTTGAACTGGTTTGAAAATAAGCTTGGGAGGAAGATTGTCCAAAATATTAATCGTACTTGCTTCATCACGAAATTTCTCGGATATGCTTTTCTGGCAAACAGATGCGCATTTAATATTTCCGGATTCATCTGTCTTTTCAAAACTGATGATACGGAACATCAACAAGTGTAGAAATATGGTGCAAATGAACGCGTTGGTTGAATCGTTTATTAATCCTTTTGCAAAGTACTTCAACGCCACAAACAGTACGCAAATATCTGATGAGCACGACCAAATGCGAATAAAACCGTGAAGATATGTTTCTTAGAGACTCCTAAATCCACGCCATGATTGAATCTGATGGCATGAAATGGCCAATATATTGTGTGTTCATTGTTCCAGAAGTCCATTTTGGTTAGATACGACTATAATAGAAAGGTATCTCGCATATGAATCAAGGGCCATGAAATAGTAATTCGTTACGTCAATGGAAGCGATTTCTAGATTAGTCCAAGGCTGTAGCGATGGCATAACTAAAAAAAGGTAATTATGCTTAAACGGCTAGAATACTTTTCCAAATTATCGAAATCTGTTGATATCGAGCATTGTTGCCAATGCAAAATGTCATCAAATATTGCACTCCCATCCATCCCAAAGTTCATTTCATATTTGCAATTTCTCTTATTTGTTTCAGGCTCGCATCCTATCACCAACATCATTTCTCTTCCTGACATTTCTTTGCTTCACTAGTCAACTCTCAACTGGGCATGCATTACCATCATCACTCATTCAGAGTAAGTTAAAGACATTTTAATGAAATTGAAGTCATTTAAAATTAGTGTGGGCAGAAAATTACTTAATTTTAAAATGATAAATGGAGTCTGGAGCAAGTTTGCTTTTGCACGGAGAGCGCAAGTCATTCGAGGTTCCGCAGGGTTACTAGCCACGTTGGGACATATTTTGCCTGTTTATTAGTCCATAAATCAATGAATTGATATAACTAAAGGGTGATGTTGTTGTAAAGAATGATTTCTTGTTGCAAAATGATCACTCAAATTTAATGGCTAATGAACCTCTAGTCACCCTGAATTACCATGACGGAACTAACGCCCTCTGGGATTAACAAACTGAGACCCTAATAAGCGTCAAAAAGGGCAAATCCCATGAAAACACACACACATAAAACTAGTTGAAAGTGTGGCATGAAATTAGTGTTCCATGGTAACCTTTTGGTTGCTTTGAACATAGCACATAAATTTAAAAATTGAAACGCATTATCATTACCTTTCTTTTGGAAAACCCAAATAATATTTGACTGTATGTGGTGAACACCTTCACCATTTTCATCTTTTATATGACTTCTGCGGCCACTATTGAGTCGCAATACCTTTTGGTCCTCACAGAAGTGTTATGCAAAAATACCAGCTTTTAAGAATCCTTCGAAACTCATTTTACTTGCAAATTCGAGCCCATTTCGTTCTTTATTTAAAAAAAATCATTTCATTTTCATTTTCATCCCTATTGCTTATTTTTGACATGCCTTCGTTTTCATGAAACAATTATAAAAGTATTAAATATGTTCGTGAGAAATGGGTCATTGCTTCCGAAAAAGCAGAATAACAAAAATGTAGCCTATAAAATGGATCTCTAAAAATTGCGAGCTAGTCATTCATTTTCAACTTGTACATCTTATGCATCTAATTGATAAGCTCGACAAAGATGACTTTTCCTTATCTAATGAGCCTTTTTTCTCTAGATTCCTTACTCCACACAACCCTACATAATCAAAGATCAAGTTCGAGTGGCGAAAGTGAGCGTCCATTGGAGGCGGCACCTCCGGCATCTATTCGGATCAAGCGGGAAGGATTCTTTGACTTTGGAAGTTTGCCCAATATGATGCGCGGCTTTGCTCATTCTGTGGGCAAAGGTCTGACCAACATGATGCATTCCGCAGGAAGGTAAAAAGGACGCATTTTTATTGCACATTCACAATTACACACTATTAAAGCTCAGGCTGTCAGTTCTGGCAGTGTTGGGGGAACTTTTGTCAAGCTCCAACACACGTAAAAGAAATGAGGCATTTGCAACCCATTCACTTTTTTATTGCACCTGGATGAGGATGTGCGTCAGATGTTTTCGCACATAAGTATTTGTTTTGTCTTTTTTGAGGACCTCTCATTCACCTCTGGTGAAGCAGCCATGTTTTTAATCAAAGGAACAGAGCTTTTGGGGAAAAATGAACCAATTTTACTAGCTTTAATAATAACTTCAACTCAGAGAAGAATCTCTTTGACGAAGCCGTGACCTTGTTTTCCTCCTACTACACTATTTCAAGAACAGGTTGAAATCCAGCCCTTTGTCAGAGGTCCAAAGCCTAGAAATAACAAATATTTGCTCCAACCATTATTGGCATCCGCAATAGAGATGCAACCGTAAATACAAAAGACGGAAGCCCTTCAACAAATCCCCATATTACTTTGACTTACTTAAATGAGCCAGTTCCTTTATCTTTTCAATTAATCACGGGGAGAAATCCAATGGCATCATGAATAGCAAACTCCACAATGAAAATCTGAGATGAGAATAATGATACGGATAGGGAATTCATTGAAGTACATACGTGTTCGTTACGCTAATAGGGTGGGGTCATTTGCTTGAAATAGATCGGTAATGGGATCGAGCAAAAACAATCGTTGGCAAATCGGCTAATGATGTTGCGATGAAACGGCATTACCATTATATTTACATTGCCTTTTGGCCAATTCGAGCATATCCCCGTGGCTCAACAAGCAGCACTATCATTTCCGAATCTCAGTCAAATGGTTTTTCAATCCGTTAGGTAGGATTTAAAACCTCAACCACTTTTTAGCATTGGTTTCAGGCAAATGTACTCCAACTTTCAACTGTAGGTAAACTAGGGGTTATTGTTACTATGGATTTATTTCATGGTTTTCTAATTAACTTATTGCTTTCCAGAATGGTGAATCAAGTTATGTATCGTGGACAATATCGACCGATAAATGCTCGACCTGTAGGCAAGTACAGTTACAGATGTTTTAATGCTGTCTATTTCATTTCTGAACTAGAGCCAGATTCTTGAGACATCTTAATCAAGACCACGTTTCAAAAAGTCTTAACAGAACTGATGCTCAGCTAATGCCAGTTAAATACCCAAGCTCCTTGACAATAATATTCATATCTCGGATTTTTTTTAAATCAATTAACATAAGATAGTTAGAGGACTTGTAGGAATGTCGATGCGTCTGAGAACTTAAATATACGTCTTCTCGAGACAGAAATTCTGTCTCGAGTCACACACGTCATGATTTCTGGATTTTAAAACTCATTTGTCATTACCTTAATTTTCTTACATAAGCTCCAGTGTTCTCTATACACTTTGTAAATCTATGATTCCGCCTTTAAATGCCTTGCTGGTAGATTTGTGGGGGCTGCCTTTGGCACCATGCAATCCCTTAATTTTCGCATCATCTAAAAACTGGGTACCTTTATGGTGTTCTCTGAATTTTGGAAACGAAAGAAGTCTGATTGAGATAGCTTTGGACTAAAAGGAGGATGTAGAAAAGCTTCATATCGAAATTTTCTCAATTTAGTTCAATCAAACATGTGATGTTGACATGATCTTCCAAATTTGACCTGACATTGACTAATAAAACAGCTGTAAGTTATCAAAGACCCAATAAGGACAGAGTGCAACTAGTAAAAATTTGTGAATCTCTGTTCAGTTTTAAAAATGTATCATTCTCTGAGAACTTTTTAATTTACCCTCGTATTGCGACCAACTCAAAAGCAAAGCTTGTTGTTTTATTAGTAAAAGATGCTTTAAATTGAAATAGTATGATACAAGTGACTAGAAGTGCACCAAACTGATGATTGCAGTTTCAAATCCTAAATGTGTAAAATTTGTATCTTGTTTGATCAAACAGGGAGTCCTATAACTCCATTAAAAAAAGGTTAAAGGTAACCTTGGATCAAACAATGGTTGATTAATAAAAGGATTTGTGCACAACTAGACCTATGTGTGCAAATTTGAAATGACGCACAATAAAATATAAATGGGAGTAATTCCAGAGTTCATGGGGTCGATCTGGAGTCTAGCCAACCTCTTCTCTTTGTCTGGTGAATAGCGCCTTGAATGGGCCCAAATAAATTGTGATAAGTATGATTGACAAACATGGTGCAATGTGACTTACATTAAATTTGTCCTAGGAGAGGATGACAGATACTGTCTGATGACAGTTCTAATTTTAGCTGCTCTATAAAGTCTAGAGAGGCAATTTTTGGAATAAAAGAAAGCTTCATTTTTGTCTATCCTGTTAAGGAATATCGTAAACTTTACGTTAAGCATAAAGAGAAGGCAATGGACCCTGCACAGCTCGGTTTCCTTTTCTTAGTTCTCAAGGTGGCGTTATGCGAATTGGTTAAATAATGTAACGTTAGATGGCTATACACCTTTGGATGTTGAAAAGAGCATTTTCATCAATTTAATTAAAAAATCACCTTTTTGCTATCACCAAAAAATCACCAAAATACTCGAGGTCTTCAATCATTCCAGTATATCAATTTCCTTTATATCCTGCATTTTGCTTTCGCTTTTCAAAAAAAGAAAATGTCCTTTTAAAACCTATTTACCTTCCCAGATAGATGATAAAACAAATGCTAAATAACTTCTACAAAAATGTACAACTACCCGTACTTTGGTGGCAATAGTCCTAAAAAGGCATTGCACAACTCTTGAAAAGTTGCACTAAGTTAAACAGCCTTGGACGAGAACTGACGTTAATTTTATTTCAAATTTCAGCACATCAAGGGCCTTACCAAGTAGTCGAACCCGCATATCATCATCATCCACCAGCGCCAGCACATCCTCCAATTCAACCCACAACTCACGTTGTTCACAAACCTGAGCCGATCCAACCAGCCGCAGGGATTGAAAGTTATGGCTCTCCATCGGCCGGCCCCATTCAACCTGCCTTCAAGCCCGTGGTTCAACCGCCTTATGAGCCTTCCTATCAACCCACCTTCCAGCCACCGTCCACGGCCTTCAAACCCTCTCCCGTCACTCATAACCAGTTCAAGCCTATTTCGCCCAAACCCATCACTTTCAAACCTCGGCCTTTCAATCCTCCCGTGAGTGTTTCGAACCAGTATAAGCCCTCTAGTGTTGTCGTCACCTCTTCGGTCCCGGTATCGAATTCCTACAAGCCCTCAGCTCAATCCGGCAGTGGTTTTTCGTCGTCCTCTTTCCCGTCCACGTCCTTTTCGTCGTCCTCGTCCCACGGATCCAGCTTCAATAACCAGCCTTCCTCATTTGGACCGTCCTCGTCACATGGAAGTAGCTCAAGTGGTCAATCCTCGTTCGGGTCATCCTCATCACATGGCGGCAGCTCGAGTAGCCAGACCTCATTCGGATCCTCGCCCTCGTCAACCTCTTCATTTCACGGTGGGACCTTGGACGAGGTCCAATCATCCACATTTGGATCTTCCTCCTCTCACGGAAGCAGTTTTGGCAGCCATTCTGGTTCTTCACTTAGCAACATTCCGCCCGCAGGACAAATCAACCCATTTTTGGGCTCTCAGTCTGGCTCAGGAGATCATGGCCACGACCCCGCTTTGGACAAGCCGCACTTCGACCCCGCCTTGTCCACGGATATTGCTCATGTGCTACGGATTGCCATGAAGACCTTGTTCTATGGCGATTTGGACGTCTACAAGCACAAACCGCCCAAGGATGACGGTCGGCCGAAGAACAAGAACAAACATCATGGAACCTCAAATTTTGTGAGATTTCTAAGGTTCTGAATGGTCAAAACTTGATGAAGTCTTGCTCAGAGATGTGTGCATGTAATTTATGTAATTTATGAACGGTATGAGTGTCCATTCGTTGTGCTAACGAGTATTTTTTGCGACAATACAATGAAATGTGATATAAAAGGAAACAGATTCCAAGGTTGCGTGTTTCTGAAACCGGCTTAGACAAGAACTGACTTTTTTTGCTTCAAATTCCAGCACATCAAGGTCCTTTTTAACTCATGTTTTTAAAAACTGAATGAATATCTTTTTCGATTGAATACTGAGACATAGTAAGAGATTAAGTACAAATAGGCTTGAAATAAGGCCATCTGCAAACAAAATAATGCCCGTATTTCTGTTTTTTCGAGAGGACTTAAAGATTTCCCAAAATTTGCTCCACACTTCAGATTTTTATCTAGTTATTTGCTTTGCTTACAAATTTCAAAAATACTTGGGCCGGCATTTTCATATTGGAAGAAAAGAAAGAAAAATAAAAAAAAAACCCAGAAAAACAAAATGAAGAAGAAGAAGAAGAAGAAGACAGGTCACACGTGAGTCTAATTTAGAAGGACAAAAAGTACGACCAAAAATATGACACAACCATCAAGATGTAGAGGAATGCACTGAGACAATACACATCGGTCAAAACAGTAAATTAATTAACCACAACCAATCACAAAATGTTTTTATCTTCCGGTTCCAACCCATCTCCGGAACGCCGAAAAACCATCCAGAAGACGGACAAACAAGGGAAGTCGATTCCACGGCTCCACCACCCGAACAAAGAAGGAGTTCTGCCTGGAAAGACACCTCGCATTCGGTCTGCGAACTTTTTGCTCCAAGGCACCTCTGGTAATTCTGAGACTCCGCTCGCCATCAAGAACTATGGGATCCTCAGCGCTGTACAGATTATGAACTGACATGACGCCTTTATGAATTTTGTAAAAGTTCACAAGAACACTATTGGTCCTGCGTTGCTCCAAGGAAGGAAGCCCTTCCTAATGTAAAGATTAGGAAGAATTTTCTAATGTAATGTTTAAGCTTTTTCGCCTTTTATTTATTTGTTTTTTTAGCTGCTGTCTTCAAATTTCTTTCAAAGTCCTCATTTGTGATTCATGAGAGTTGAAAGTATTAAATAACATCCTTAAACATGTATCTAACACAGTTTATTCTCTATTGTTGTGACCAAACTAACAATTTGGAAATATTTTTTTTGCAGAAAAATTGTAACAAAAAGAGAAGTTAAAATCACAGCTCGGTTACAGGAAGGACACTTCCCGTTCTACTGACACGCCTTTGGTAGATCCCCATATCATTTAAATGGTCCAATTCTTCCTCTTGTGCATCTTCATCGGCAGCTTCCTGTTGCTTGGCAAATTCCAGGAACACTTGTTCCAATGTAGTCTGGCCAAAACTGTACTCTTCGACGTCATGAATGGATTTCACTGAAACGAGAAACGTTTTGGGATAAGTCAAAGTGATCCAATCACTTGAAGCTCTCATACTCACAATGTTCCAAGGCCTTGAAAGCCGAGGCCAGAGATGAGAATGCTGATTGTGGAATAGAATAAGTTCGTCGATCGGCGAATCTTTCTTGGAGTACAGCGCCTGGAAACTCGTGGAGGATTTCCTCTTCCAAAGTGGTCCATTGTTGATCCAGGTTCTCTTCTGGTCCACCTTCATGTTTTAACTTGGCCTCCAGCATGTAGCCACTTCCATAGCGATTCTTCAAATGTTGAGTAGACCCTAGGCACCTGGAACATAGAATTCAGGTCTCAAAGGAGAGCTCATGTAATGCGGCTATTGTCCAATAATTACCTGAGTGCTCCTTTGACCATGATTCCAACTCTTGTGCACAAAGCATCAGCCTCTTCCATTGAATGAGTCGTTAATATGGCACCCCGGTCATTCTGTAAGACAAAATGAGAGACTTTAAAAAAGACGAGATAAATGGTTGTTGGAGAATCATTACGATTCGCAATCTCCACATTAGAACTAATTTTGGACTAGCTACAACGAGTAAATGGTGGATGCTTCAGGGAATGAAAGTACAAATGGCTAAATCTGCTGTCTGAGTTGCAATATTTGGCGTACTCTACTTGTCAAGGATGTGTCAGGTTATTAAATTCTCCGGCCATATGAAATTGTGCATTGGGGCATTTTTGTTGCTCGGTTCCCTTTTATAAATCAAAGGGACTATTTCCAAAATCTCTTTGGAGCCCAATGCCCAAAATTTTACTAGACTGATTAAAAATGCAAAAGTTTCATTTCCTTTCCATCATTATTTTTTGTTCCATGAGAATACATGGTCGGTGGGCCAAAGGCACATTCATACATATGTAGATAGGCCTGATTGAGGATCATAGGGGCAATACTCAAAAGCGAGAAATGCTGGGATATTTAGGAGTCCATTCCAACCCAAAGTTATTCCTTGAGGAACAAATACAAAGCAAACTGTCCCAACTATCTCTTTGATACCATGATCTCATCCTTGCCCAAGAGTTCCAGCAGGGACAAGTAAAAGAACAAATTATATTTAATGATACATCGCAATCCTGAATCTGAATGTTCTTAATTTGAAAAAAAAAAACATTTATTGAAAATTTAAATATTTATCAGTAGGGCCGGGAAAAATATCTGCAAAAAAGTGACAAAATATCCAATATTTATTTTCTTCAAAAGGCCAAAATATTTGGAAAAAACGGATATTTAAGGAATATTTTTTTTTGACAAGGCCATTATTTGGTATTTTTGTCTGTGTGCACACATTTTCCAAGTTTGTTTCTGGTGAATTTGATGCATTTGGCTGTTTTGGAGGTCTACTTGAATGTAAGTGATTCAAAAATACAATTTTCAGTTTTCCGCAATAAATGGCGCAGTTTTTTCGTGTATGACAGTAGTTTTGGTTGCGAATGTCAAATTTCAGAACAAATGCCATTTTGTAGAGGTTTTTGTATTTTGGGTTCATTTTTGGCAAGCCCTATTAACCATTGGTCGTTCATTTATTATCCTCGATTTTGCCTGAAATATTTTTATTGACCGCTTTCTCCTTTTATAAGACTTCCTCCAAGCCTGAAGAGGTCAAGTTCAGAACATTACTTCCCTGCAACTTACTTTATTGACCTACAAATTATTTTATTACCCTACCAATCACTTTATTGCCCATAGATTTCTTGACACTGGATGGCGGACGACCGCTTGGTTGGTTGGAAAAACAGTACAATAAACCGGTTTGTGATCAATTCCCAGGAGACTGTTCAATGTACTAGTTAACCAACCAAGCGGTCGGTCGTACGACATCCAGTAGTCAAGATATCTATGATTGCCCCATGAATGAATAATGACTTTACAATACATCTCAAACGCACAATTACTTGCACATCTAAAGGCCCCGTCTCATTGACGGGGAATGATCCACTGAAGAAGTCATGGTAGGCTTTCATGCCATGGCACTGAGTAGCCAACACACCAACTGATATATTTGAGGTGAACAGATCTTGTTCTTAAACTGGTAATGAGGAGGCAAAGCATGCTAGTAGAATAGTACGAATGTCCATGGTTGAACTGATTTTCAGGGTTGAAAAATTGTAAGGGAAGTGCCAAAAAGGATAAGTTGGTCAACAAAATACCATATGCACCCACAAATGAAGTGGGTAATGGCCAAGATCCGACCTCACTTGTTTCATTTTAATTGACGCCCCTCGTGCTAACGCCCTCGGGTTGACAATAAAATGAAACTCCTTCTGCCAGATTTTGGCCATAACTCCCTTCCTTTGCAGGTGCATAAATAGTATTTTCTGACTCAGGTCTTCGAGAAAATATTTAGTTTTTCCTTGAAAAGCCAAAATATTTAAAAAATCGAGAAAAAACGGATAAATATTTCTGAAATATTTTATATTATAAAAAATGTTTCCCGGCCCTATTTATCAGTCTGAAATGGTCTACACTAGGTCCGCCGACCCTGTGGTGCAAAACATGTAACAATAGTCTCTCGTGTGAAATTTTTTATAAAGAGTTCCAGGGAGTTCATTACAGAGCGAAGTAAACCATTCAAACCACAAACTAATTGGGACCAAATATGTGGGGAACAACGGCCGACAAAACGTTTTTTTTTGGTTAGTCGCGGTTTTTTCACTACCACTACACGGAATGTGATTCCCTGTAAAATTAAATCATAAATAAAATAATTTAGATAAGTAATATTTGTACGAAATTTGGTCCACCAAAGAGTTTCTGTTGGCAGATCTATACAACCCATGAATAGTGGGTTGATCAAGAATAGTATTTAAAAATTTGGCACATCAAACGAAACTTTTACCAAAACCGAAATTTTGCACTACTCTATAAGGTGAACATTGTAAATGGAATAAAATTGTAACGAATTTCTTCGTCAATATTACTGTAAGCGAACCTCTCTCCCTTAAGTGAACAAGACATTGTCAAAAATCATGCCCATTTGACGGAAAGTCTATTGTGTTGTAATGCTCAAGCACAATCTATGTTTTCTTTTTGAATATTTTGAACTTTCATATGTTCAATCGATTTTGAGATAGGAAAATATGAATCAGAAAAAATATCAATTTTGAGATTTTTTTTCATGAAAAAACACACCAATCTTTCCTCATTTCAAAAAACGGTTCAATGTTGGTGTTTTTTGCTGAGATAAACGAAACCCAAACTGAAAACGCTTTCTGATCATCACTGACCAACTATCGAATGACATACCTTAAAGCTAGCCAATATGGTGTCCCAAACAAATCGTTTCGATTGAGGATCCATTCCTGTACTGGGTTCATCGAGCAGAACGATCTTGGGATCGCCCAACATGGCCATTGCGTAGCTCAGTTTCCGTTTCGTTCCTCCTGAGCAATTCTTGGCGTACTTCTTGGAGTGCTCTTCAATTTGGAGTCCTTCCATGAATTGATTAGCTAGGCGGTCAATATTGGGCTTGGCCACACCTCGAATGGCGGCGTACACTTGCAAGTGCTCTCGAATCGTGATGGTTTTCCAAACAGCATCAAACTATAAGGTTTGTACGCAATAAACAAAACTATCAAATAACTAATACTAGGAATTGTTCCTGGTTGACAGTTATTAAGCCATGTAATTAGGAGCTAACCTGAGGACAATATCCCAACATATCGAAGCCTGGAGAAGCGTTCGAGAGGATATTATGTTTTCCAATTTTGACGTTTCCAGCCGTGGAAGCCTCTTCGGCAGTGATGATTCTCATGGTGGTGGTCTTTCCGGCCCCATTGTGCCCCAAAAGACCAAAAACCTCGCCTTGATGAACACCCATGGTCATGTTTCGAACGGCAACTTTTAGTTTATTGCTTTCTTTCTTTTTTGAATCTTTGCTAATGGACGCTAAAAGACAAGACCAGGTTCACTGAGACTTCTATGTAAGAGCTTTAGCGACCTTTAGACTTACTTTCTTCAGCTTTGCCCTCGTTGGTAGTGAATTCTTTACGGAGACCTTGAACGGCTACAACGCGATTTTCACCGTTTTGGGCAAAATATTGGTTGATTTCTTCACGCTCACGACGAACATCCACATCTTCATCTTCGATCATATCCACATTTTCCCGGTCTTCGTACAACTTCTTGTATTTTTCTTTATTTCGCTGCAAACAATATTAAGGACGTGCGGTACATCGAAATTTGATAATTGCCGAGGTTTTTCTACCGTTAAAAAGGAAAATCCTTCTTTGATGCTTCCTCCATCTTTTACCACATCAACCACTTTAAGAACAATAAACCAGACAATGATGTGGAAGAAGCAGGCAATGAATAGGGTGTAGATTTCATATTGTCCCATGTAGTTGCCAAAGGTGATCTCCGAACAATCAGTCAGGATGCCACAAAGGTTGAAGATAAACTGCCGACTAAAGAGGAAACATGGTTGCCAAATGTTCGATTCTCACTTTGATTAATTATTGTCTTGGCTTACTTGATGTAATACACAGCTCCAAATGGAATATAGATAGGGCTCAAGAAGGCGAAAACCACGTGACAAATCTTGCCCACCAATCCATCAGCCACCTGCAATAACGAAATATTTTCTCATATGACTGATTTCCATGAACCGCTCTACTTCTGGACGGGTTTAAAAAAGTACAATATAGGGCCAGTTCTTCTAAAATAAGTTTTTTTTTCAAAAAAAATCCACCGTAGTGACTGGACCTGAAAAGTATTTTGAAAGCTATCCTCACATAGACACAAGAATGGAGCAAATATTCCTAGAGCGCACTCATCTTGAAGGAAGCAATGCATTTGATAGCTCATCCTGTCTGAGTGATGCTCTCATAGATCGAGTTGTGTACCTGAAACATGTCCAATAACGAGACAGCAATGTAAGGAATGAATCCAACGTAGGAGGCAATGGGGAAAAGGAACTGTCCATTCTCCACCTTGTCAAACATGTAGCTAGAAACGGAAAGCGTCGAGGAATGAGTTGATGGAGTTAGGAAGAAAGAGAGTAAGAAAGAAAGAGAGAAGGAAAGGATTGAGAGTGCCAAGTTATGCACATTGAAAAGGACTCAAGGAGGAAAACTTGTTCCACTTGGTCCATTCTTACCTGATGGCAGAGCAGAAAAGAAGAGCAGCCGGGGTGTAGATAAGATACAGTAGAGCCAAGGTTACGAAAGCCGGAATCAAGGTGAGAGGAGCAATTTGAAAAGCCTACCAAAACAAGGCGTGTTACGTACATTGTAGGTGTTAAAATTCAGCAGTGATTTTAAATGATTTCAAAGGTTCATTGTCACTGAGTGTGAAATATTAGTTAAATGAATCGTTTGAACACCTTACCCAGACCAGCCCCAACAAAACCGCTAAGACTGCCAACATCATTCCTCCCAAAACAAGATAAAAGGAGCCATAATAAATGCCAAAGGTTAATCCATTCACTCTCAACTGGTTTTTGGCTCGTATCTAGGGGAGGGTATACATATTAATGATATTGTCGATTGGTTTTAAATGAATAAAAAGCCTTTTATCTTACCTCCCTGTCTTCAATCAGCTCCAAGGCCAATCCGATTGGAATAAGAACGTATGTGAAACCAATGAAGATAGTCCCGCCAAAAGACCCAAAGTCAAAGTCTGCAAGGACAATGTCATCAATCAAGTTTTGTTATGAAAGGCTTTCAATTCTTCTCACCGCCAGCCATTGAAGTGTGTTTGAAGTTATGAGAAATAGTTGTGATGGGGTCGAGGTTATGGAGATCGGCTAAGATGTTACTGATTTGGTTGATCATGATTGGTACGGAATGAAGACTGGTAAAGTTGACAAAAGCTGTAAGGTCTATGGACTTGGCATTCCTAAAATAATCGGTTTCAAAGCCTTGTGAATGTTACAATCAAAGAATTGTGTACCATAAATACTTACTCATTGAATTGGTTCACCTTAAAAGCACCCATTTGCATTGTCGTCAAAAGATCACTGAATTGAGTAGAATCTGGTAACTTCAAGGTGGATCCATTTAACCTGCTAACCATGTCAGTTAAGTCAGTTCCTAGGATAAATGATGCATCATTTTAAAGTTGCAGGCAGTTAACTGATATCATTCAATGCCATACATTTTATGACACCTGTGACATTGTTTATGACACTTGTGACATTTTTCATGACACCTGTGACATTTTTCATGACACCTGTGACAATTTTCATGACACTTGTGACATTTTTCATGACACTTGTGACATTTTTCATGACACATGTGACATGTTTCGTGACAACTGTGACATTTGTCATGACACATGTGACATTTTTATCACCTTTGCTGGTTTTTTCTACATTTTAAGTTTGATATTTGTCACATTTTTGCCGGAATACATGTGGAACAACATTATTTTCAAGTATTTTGGTATTTGTTGCAAAAAAGGTCAAAATTATTTGATGTGTTGCTTTACGAATAAATTCTGCAGCATTGGGGCAAAAAGCGACAATTTTGGCCTCATTCAAGGCTTAAAAATCATATTGAGATTTACCTTGCGGACTCCATATAGAAAACAAGGCAGAATTTGGAGTCTCGGGGTAATCTTTTTCATACATGTCTGATGAAATTGTAATTGGGACCTCTTCTGGTGGAACAACGGAAGTAAGAGTGGTGAGCCAAATACCCAAGACCAGATAAACCACGGGCAAGACAATCTGAACAAGTACAGCCACAGGTTCTCGGTATTTCCGAACAAATCGAACCTGTTAGAATCGAGAGGTGAGAGATTGAGCCAACGGAGGGACTCCAAGTTCGATTTATCTTACCCAAGCTAAAGCCCAAAACATTTGCCACTTGGATTTCTCGGTTGGCACAGCTTCGAATGAGAATCCGCCCATTTCCTTATTGCTTTGATTACTGGCCATGTGCTGAGTAGGTTTGACCGTTCCATTCAAGTTGCCAACATTTCCATTGGAAATCATGCCCTAAAAAGATCAAAGCTAAGGATTGAAGGACGACGAACCACGCATTTCAAACTGTGTCAACAACTCGGTATCAACACATTCATGCGACCACTAAAGCAAAATATTTTTCCGCCTTTGCATTATATCCACATCTATTTTGAGAGTGTTGGTCGTGCTTAAGTGAAAATGTAAGCTCTTAACAAATACGAAAAACCTTGTTATTTCTCGATCTGAAGCAAATAAAATCAACTCACGCAGCACAAGTGCTTTTGCCACATCAATAACGAATGAGGGGTCTAATTTGTTAAAAGGGTCAATTCAAAAAGTGTTTCTTTACCTCCGTTTCTTCGCCTAATTTCTTCAGTTCTTCAACTTCCTTTTTGGCCTTTTCCTCTTCTCCCAGCTTCAAGAAGATCTCTTCCAAAGTGGTCATGGAAACACCGTAGCTACTGATTCCCAAGTGATTTTTTTCAATATCTGATTCAATGGCCGAAAACAGGTCAGGAAATCTAGAAAGATGATATCTCATTGACTACAAAGCAAATTTATCAGAAATATCACAAGTGAGAACTTACTTGTCCACATCATCCCTGGGTAAAATAAACGAGAGTTCGCGCCCAAAAAGACGATTTTGTTCGGCATCCGGAATGAAACGCTTAATGAGCTCTCGAATTCCCAAAATGTTCCCACTAGGTTCCAGCACCAAACTAAGAAATAAAACAAAAGCATGACAATCAATGTTTTTTCCGAATGTTTCATCTGATAGGATAGTGAGCAAATTCGGAACATACTGGCTTCAAAACTTGCTTTCAAAGGTTGAAAATGAATTCCTGAAAAAGTATGAACTTTGTCAAATCATTCATTGAAGTTGGCCAAAAGTTTATGAGTGTGCAATGCCCAAGATTAACGAAGTTTCAACCGAAAGCCTTTTGAAAATGGTTTTGTGGGTCACCTCCCTTGACATTTTCAAACTCATTAACCTCTCATCTCGGGTTTATCCACCAGACTCGACAAATAAAGTAGTATACGTAAAATGCCTTTTTCAAAGACAAAATAAAGAGTCCTCAGACACATTTAATATGAAATGAAATTGCCTCCAATTTCGTCAACATATATTTTACGAGTCTTACAACAGAGTTTCACGTAATTTTGTAATATTAACTTCATGTCAAAATAACATCAAAACTCGATTGGTCGCGTTAGTGTTTTAGAATCAGCCATTCTTACATTAACTCAAGAAAAGTACGTTTCAATCCACATTGTTAACAACGTTAGCCATAGAAAGTAAATATTTCTATGGGACTCTAAAGTTTGTAAATATAACTGCACTCCAGGCTACTTGGAAATTGCTTGCGTTTCATAAATCAAGATTAAACAATGTAAAATGAGAGTGCTTCAAAACTTCAAAACTGTGAAAACTTCAAAGGCAATAAGATCAATGGAAAATTGTCAGTTTTGATAGTTCATTAAAAAATTCCAACTCATTTCATTGGCTAACAAAGTTGTATCATTCTTTAAAAATGGCTGTCTAAGCCAGATTCTTCGTATATTTCCCCAATATATAGACGATAGTGATAGTTCTTTTAAAAACAAGAATAATTAATGATCCAAGTTTGAGTTTTTGTAATACCTCTTGGAACAAGGGTTTTGATATTGCTGACTGAATGCATTTTTTTCAGCCGTTTTGAGAAATGAAAATACCTATCCTATTATTATGATAAGCTTTGACTAAATTTCAATGATATTTACATCTTTTAATGAACAAGGATGTTTTCATGGTCTTTCTATTGGGCCTTTTCTGTTTCTTTGGTTCAATCGCAACTTTTGCTTGCATGGCTAAAAAATTGGGCAACATGGACAGAGGGTTCGCAAATGATTTCAAACAAGCAAAAAAAGACTTGTTAATAAAAAATTTATGACTTGTTAAGCAAAAAAAATTGTGTTAAAAAGAAAAATTTGGTGCAGTACAGGTCTCCTTCTATGTGGGGAAAAACTACCAATTTTATGAAATTCCTCTACACTTCCCAAAAGAACATACGTGCGAAATCCAGACTAAAGGTAGACTGGGCCTGTAATTCGTTAAATTGCAACATTTTCGGATTGCTGCTAAAAATCGAATTAAAGATTTGAACATGGAATTAGAAACCCTCAAAACACCTTTTACTTACGTCAAGTGATAGCCCACTCCAAATTTATTCTTGAGGAACAAAGAGGACCCGTAACACCGCACTTTTCCATCTGACACAATGGCTTTTCTATCTGCCAAAATATCCGCTTCATCCATGAAGTGGGTTGTCAAGAGAATCACCTGGAGAGATAAAAAGGATCAGAGTTGAAAACACTCATCTTGAATGGTGGCTAATGGACTTTTCGTCCTTAAAAGATCTAACTCTATGTCGAGAGTCTAGAGCAGGGGTTGGCAACCGGTGGGCCGCGGCCCACATGTGGGCCCAAGGGTGATCGTTGATGGGCCCACGAGCAAGTGAGGAAGTGATCGTTGATTTGTGGGCCCATGAACTTGCCACCATCTGTATGGAGGGCCCCGAAGTCACCAAACCAAATGTGGTGGGTCTTGACACAAAAACGGTTGCCGACCAATGGTCTAGAGTCGGTAACCGTTTTTAGGTCAAGGCCCGCCAATTTGACTACGTGTTGTCAAGGGCCCACCAAGCAGACGTTGGTAGGTCCAGGGGCCCACAAATTAACGCTCAAAGAACTTGGGGCTCACGAGAACAATACTATGGATGGCTCGCGGGGCCACTATTTTGTAGTTTCCCCATAACGCCTGGGCCCACCAACGACCACCCTTGGGCCCACCGGTTGCCGATCCTTGGTCTAGAGTCTAGATCCACGCAGTCACTCACCTTGCCTTCTTTTCTCTCTTTCAGAACTGACCATAGATGTCTGAAAATTAAAAGATCGGGGGTCAAATTTGGCTCTTAAACTCAGAGATTTCACTTTGGTTGTTCTTTCTTAAAACCCTTTACTTCCGACGGCAAGAAGCGATCGTGTTTTATTGAAAATAGGACATGGTTTTAGCACAACCAAGATAAATCCATCATTTTTGTTTCAATTTTCTTTTTAGCATCCTATGATTTGATGTTTTCAATAAGTTGATTGTTTCAAGTGTTGTGGAATTTGTTGTGAAATGTTAGATATATTGTTGAAAAAAATACTTTAATTACGTGTTAACCTTTTTACGTTCCATAAAACGTTGAGAGTTTCATTGATCTTGAATGAAAATGAAAAATATTGCAAGAATTTTGCAAGCAGGAGCATTAGAAACGTTCACAATCCTCAGATATTTTGTCCCGTTTGTCTTTGCCAACCATGTTCAACTTTGACTCCATGTCGTTCAACTATTTTGGTAGAAATGTAAGACTTTAAAGCTCTATCAGGTCATTTTCTATATGTTGAACATGTACAAAGGATTCATATAACTTTTTCTAAATTTTGACTTTCCAAAAAATTGAATTCAAGATAGGTTTCCACTCTGGGAACGTTAGGAAGTCAAGGTTAATTACAGTCAACTTCGGATATACAGTAAGGGACTCGGATATAAGGGATTTTCGCTTATAAGGGACTGTTTTGGAAGGTCCGGATGATCGATTTCCATGCAATTTCGGTCGGATATAAGGGAGAGTCGGATATGAGGGACGAATTTCGGTGGTCCCGCCGGGTCCCCTATATCCGAAGTTGACTGTATGAATTAATTATTTCAAAAAAAAATCAGAAATAATTAGTGATGGCCCGAAAGCGCTTTCGGCCGAAACTACGGCCGAAATTTCGGTTTCGGTTATGCCTACCGAAACCGAAAGCAGACAAGCACTATGTAAAATGGAGTTTGACAACAAAATCAAAAAAAAAATGGTCCAAAAAGCTCTGAAATTTAAGTTTTCCGATTTTTCAAAATTTGCGACTACCCAACATCGAACACATGAGCATTCTAATTTTTAAGGCAGATTTTGCATTTGAACAATTTTGTAATCAGCTGCTTTCGGTTTCGGTTTCGGTTAAGCCCTCTTTCGGCCGAAACTTTTGGTTTCGGTTATGAGCCCTTTCGGTCCATCACTAGAAAGAATGCAATGCTTTAGGCAAAAAGCACTGGAATCATGGAGTGGGAGGCTGGCAATGAGAAAAATGATATCCAGTAAGAACAATTCAATTACGTTCTTCTGCAAATGAGACCTTGCATATGTTGACAAGAACACGTATTTTAATTTTCAGCTCAATCGAACGTCGGAGACAAAAGTTATGCTCACTCAAAGTTCAATGCAAATCCCACCGAGAATGAATGAACTAGCCCTTTTGTAGTAATCGTTTTACCACAAAAGGGCGAGTTCATTCATTCTATGCTCTCTTCAGTGCATAAGTTTGAGACGGCATAACTTTTCACCCCGGCATTAGATTGGGCTGAAATTTGAAATACGTTTTCTTCTCAATGCAAGCCAGGTCTCATTTGTAGAAGAACGCAAATGGTTTGTTTCTGCTGGAAATTATAATTCTCATTGCTAGCCTCCCACTCCATGATTTCCGTGCTTCTTGCTTTAGGGTACGGATATCCAAAAATGCAATTAACATTTTTTTATCTCATTTGCAATCATTACCAAGCGTTGAAGAAGTAAGATAAGGAGAGTGACAAGATATCAGTTATTTCTGTTCCAACCAACCTTTTCAGAATGTCATGCTTTCTCATATCTCAGCTAGCAATGAATGAAACTCGTTTGCTTATGCAGTTTCACTCTGTCAGAACGTACAACTATGTTCTCAACTTTGGTAGGGATTAATTTGAAAAATGAAACAAAAAGTCTACCGAAAATGAGCTGAGTCATTTCTATAAGTGAACAGATTCGGTACATTTCAGACGGAATATGTATTCTTATCCTTGTACATTTCTCACCATGGTTCTTGATTTAAATGATGAAGAAGTGAAAAGTACACCCAAACTTGATTGTGGTTTAAGATACACGTTAACAGATCTATGTGAAAAGATACAGGTACATCTTGGGCAAAAATGATTGTTTCAAAGTTCAATGTTAAAAAAACCCGAATAGCTCAAATGTGATGAATAAGCCTCAGGAAAATATAATTCCCAGATTCTACATTTGGTTTAATAAAATCATCCTGCTCTCCGTTTTCTGCAAAAATCACTTATAAATTGCCACTTTTCCATGAGTTTTAAGTGAGTTGTCATTCATGAAGCCAATTTTACTTTCTAACCTCAACACAATTTCCCCTTTTTGAGCTTAATTTTTACAAATATTTTTTTAACAAGGTGTGGTCCACTCGAAATTCCGAAGATGTAGATTTACTTGTTATTGAAATGTTTTATGTACAATGCTTTAAACATATCCCCGTTCAAAATAATGGATTTTTCTTACAAATATTGTTTCATTACGTTCCATCTAGTTCTTAAAGCAACTATTCGGGGAGAGTAAAAACTAGCTATAAGAATACAAGATTGAAAATTATATTTTGATTTCCAGAACACTTTCGTTGCCTTTATTAAGCATTCAATGGGTTGCATGTTAACACACGTAAGATTTACATTGGAGTACACCAAAATCAAGTCAAATTAACGGGCCTTGAGTAAATACTCTCGTCAGCTGTTGTGTTTGAAACGCAGCAGCTGGGGCGAGTACATACTCGACGAACGCTAATCTCACTTGATTTTGGTGTGCTCTAAAATGAATCTGATATGCCTTAACATGCAGCCTATTGTCTTTTTGAACGAGAATAACTCTCGATAAAAGAATGGAGTTGGTGCTAATCGACAATTTGAGTTCTTACTTCATAAGGAACATGCCAATCAATGAAAACGTCTATTCAACCTTACTAGAACAAACACTCAAGTTACCTTCGAGAATACGGATCAACCCCAGCCGTCGGT
This sequence comes from Tigriopus japonicus, assembly GCA_010645155.1. Taxonomy (NCBI): domain Eukaryota; kingdom Metazoa; phylum Arthropoda; class Copepoda; order Harpacticoida; family Harpacticidae; genus Tigriopus; species Tigriopus japonicus. The sequence continues at coordinate 7,592,164 of CM021316.1, read as the reverse complement.
TCATCCAGGAAAATGATCTTGGGATCTCCAATTAAGGCAATCCCAACAGACAATTTCCGCTTTTGACCACCGGATAAATTCAAGGCCACGGAATCCGCTTTTTCTTCCAAATTTGTATCTTTAAGGATGCTATCCACTTCTTGAGGAATTTCGCTTTCTTCCATTCCCTAGAAAATGCAAAGATAAGCCATGACAAAGTGTCACTTCACGACATTTGCGACAATATTCGATGAGCGCCCAAATTTGTCCATTTTTGCTTCTTTGATCGTCTTAATTCGACTGCAGTACAAGTGACAAAAAAAAACGAAAGTACAAATAAATTGAGGATATTGCCAGTTTTCTTCGTCTTTGTTTTAGTGTAACCACTAATTATGAAGCAAACAAAATTGATTCGAATATTCGTCCTAAGTTGATTTTTTTTTAAATAGACAGCAGGAAATACGAGTAACCAATTATATGCTTCAAAATGACTTGAAGGAAACCAACGTTTCTCAGCCGGAAATGAAAATTTGTACTCTCGCATAAGTTTACTGAGATCCGTTTTATTCAAATCATTGTCTTTGTTATATTGCATAACAGAAGAAAAGTTTGGTTTTTGGACCTACCTTTGGCAACAAAAACCTTTCCAATCATTCTTGGGAAGGAAAGAGAGAGAGAGATTGGACTTCGGAAAGCAACGAACGTAAGCAATCAACAACAAAAGTTTTTCACCTCAACTTCTTTTCTTTCTCTTTGAATAACAAAAGTTGGAAACAAAAACAAGCAATCTCTTTGGATGTTGATTGCTCTGTCAAAATTATTGTAAAGAAGATTACTAATTTGCTTAATTGGATGTTGGATGAATGGTTTGTTTTATGTTAGCAATCATGTTATTGAAAACGCCAACAGAAGTTTGGGCCAATTGTTAAGTGCTTTAGAGAGCAGTTTTATAACATTGGAATGTGCAAAAAATCATCGTAGATTCTTATTTGACTCTCATTCCATAAGCTGGGAAATTTCACCAGAAACCGTACCATGTGATCTAAGTAAACATACTTATATAATATATAACCTATGTACGAGAAAATTTAAGGACTACTAGAAAACAAGTGAGATTAAGTGAGCCTTGGAGTATGGACACTTATAAGTAGGGACGGGCAAAAAGTGCAAATCAAAAGAAGCTTTTGGTTACCAAAAGTTGCACAAAAATCAGCTCAAAATCGTAAAATAAAATGCAGAAAAAGGTCAAAAGCGCAAATAAAATTTAAGAAATACGCAAAAAAACTGAAATTTCTGAAACAAAAAGCTTCAGATACTTTCAAGTCATCTGCTTGTTATTTTTCAATCTTGAAGAGGAAAATTTAGATATTGAAGTAGTAGTAATCAATGCTTTCCTAGCCTACGCTGGGAGCCGTAAAATCAGACTTGGTTTTCAAATTTGAAAAAATCCAAAAGTAAACATTTTCAAAGAAGAAACAGCAAACTCTCAACAATTCGTCATTTTAGGCCGAATTGGTAAAAAAATCGTGCAAATAAAGGCGAAAAGTGTAAAAAGGCAAATAAATGGGTTTATCTTACCAAAAATCTTTTTACACTTTTTGCCCGTCCCTACTTATAAGCTACAGCTACCCGAGGAGTGTGGATGACGCAAACTACCTTCTGAGAGGTCATTTATTAACCAAACGGCCTCCCAAAACCGATGAGGTTGCATCAAGTGGACAGAAATCTTGGTGCACTCAAAGGAGTCTATACCCTTGGCCATGGATGTTTAGACTACTGGATGTCATAGGACCGACTACTTGGATAGTCAAGCAGCCAAATGTTATGTGCCTACATAATTCACCTGACCTGTCTCCAATTGAAAATCTTTGGTAAATCTTGAAGCAAAGGCTGGCAAAGATGCCTGTGCCACCAACCTTAAACAACTCAAATTAGAAGTGAAACAAGCCTGTTAAGAGATTGAACCCAACACTTTGGAGGACCTTATAGCAGGAATGACCCAAAGAATATCAACCTGTATTAAGCTCAAGGATGGCTACATAGGTAAATAAAATTGTTCAATAGTGTACTCCCAAATAGCATTAGAATACCTTTCTTCTTTTTAGTTTTAATTGTTATCTAAATAGGCAGGCTGTATAACGCTTTTTGGCCAAACACCTAAACAAGGACGAATATGCCTAATTCGAACCAAAATCGAATTCGAGTCGACCATAGTTATTGCTGATAGACTTCGAGTGGGCAGTGCTGCCATATTTTACAAGGAGATTTGATCTCTTGCCTTTTAAGAAGTCACGTTGTCGTAAGCTTTTTGACCCTTAAGGACCAAAATGGCAAACCTATGCCAAAATTCAACATAAAACTCATCAGTAATGCTCTATAGTTTCCTCAACAATTCACCTATCATCTTGTGGCGATTGGTCAAGACATAGCATTTGCATTCAACTAATTCTGACGAATTTCAACTACAAATCAGACTACATCTTCTTTGTAGATTGAATTGTCAGTCATCCAATTGTGGGATATTAATTGGTGCTTGTTTAAACTTCACACTTACTAAAATAAACTTTTTACTTAACAGGCAAATCCTTTAGACACCTTTGCTGAAGGCTTGAAGATTTGCATTAACCAAACTGCGCTATCAAATGAGCTAATTAATTTAGATGTGTTTCTGATAACTTTTCATGATAAAAAATCCCAACAAACAGGTTCGGCAGCCATAGTGCAGAAAAGACTATCAGAAATAATACAATTTTTGATATTTTTTCAATTTACACTTTTAAAATACCAAGGTGTTAATGAATAGAAGTTATTTTTTTCACATTTTCTTTTTGAAGCCCATGAGCATGAAGGGGCTATTGGCATTGATGTGATAATTGAGACAGTTGGCACTCTTTTTTTATGGAAAATGACCTTCATGAAGCAATTTTTCGCCAAAAAGAGCCTTTTAAATACTTAAAAGCTACCTTGTTCACTCTAACCTCAGGAAATACATAGTTGAAAGGAATTTTATTTATTCACTCTATTATGATTGGCTCTAAAATGTCACGCTCTCTTATGATTTGGCTCTATTTTGATTTGGCTCTATGTTGAAGTGGCGTTATTTTGATTGGCTCTATTTTGTACCCACTCTCTTTTGATCCGCGCTATTATCATATAATTGCAGATGACATCCCAGATGATTCATGTTGGTCGGGCAGTCATAAATTTTGCTGGCCAGCCTGTATTTTAGGGTCTCTACTATACTCTAGCTTTTTCAATAAGAGCCGTTAAAAATCCTATGTTCTGAACAATTGACCTTTTATGAATAACGCAGTTAATGTACTTTCAAAACTCAAATTTCAAAAGTCTGTGGAAAAAAGGTCTGTGGAAAACCCCATGCGTAAGTCTGCTTGTATAACAAACCAAGAAGCACTGGAATCGTGGAGTGGGAGGCTATCAATGAGAATAACGATTTCCACTAAGAACAATTCAATCACGTTCCTCTGCCAATGAGATCTTGCATATGTTGACAAGAATACGTATTTCAATTTTCAGCTCAATCAAACGTCGGAAACAAAAGTTATGCTCACTCAAAGTTCAGTGCAAATCCTACCGAGAATGAATGAACTAGCCCTTTTGTGATAATCGTTTTACTACAAAAAGGCGAGTTCATTTATTCTATGCTCTCTTCAGTACATAAGTTTGAGAAGGCATAACTTTTCACCCCGGCATTCGATTGGGCTGAAATTTGAAAAACGTGTTCTTCTCAATGCAAGCCAGGTCTCATTTGCAGAAGAACGCAAATGGTTCGTTTCTGCTGGAAATCGTAATTCTCATTGCTAGCCTCCCACTCCATGATTTCCGTGCTTCTTGAACAAACTTACCAAACCTATTCCCTCCCTCCCACTTTTCAATTCGTTTGAAATGAATTGGAAAACCCTAAGCTGAAGAACTTACTCTGATTCTGGCGAAAAACGTCAAATGTTCCCTCGGGGTCAACTCGTCAAAGAGAACATCATGCTGGGGGCAAATACCCGTCATCTTCCGGATTTCCTCCATCTGATTGCTGTCAGTCACATCAAATCTACCAAAGATCAAAACAAACTTAAATTTGCTACTTCTTCCTGGTCCAAAATCCTCGCTCTTACCCAAAAATATCGGCCGAACCCGAAGTGATCGAGGTCATCCCCGTGAGCATGTTGAACAAGGTACTTTTACCGGCACCATTGTGACCTAAAATGGCTGTAATCTCTCCCGGATAAATCTTGAGACTGATGTCTTTGACCGCATGAACGGGGGCACTTCCCATGGATTTGAAGGTCTTTTTGAGCTCATTGATCACGATGGCCTCACGACCTTTCATGGAGGAGGGAATGGCTTCAAAATCTGGTCCATTAAAATTGGATTCATTGACCAAACTGCGCAGTTTCGCCATCCGATCGGGATCATTCACTCTAGTGAGAGGAACGTATTTTTTCAATAAGGATCCTTGAAGATAATTTTTTGAGAGGCATAAAGAGCCTTTCATTCATGCACATAAATTCACTTTTTGGCGTAGTTAACCTATCGATCCTAGCTTACTGAGATTTCCTTGGACAGAGGGCGCTGCATTTGAAGAAAGTAATCAACTGATTAGGATCGGACGGACAAAGAAACGGGAACCGCAAAGCAGATACTGCGTATGCACGAAGCAACTCACTTGACAGACTTCCTCCAGAATGAAGGTTGAAGGAAATACCAAGGCTTCCGACGGGTTCCATACTCGGTGGGAACAACGTTGTCCAAGTAGAATGCGATAAGCAAATACAAAACAATGTCTAGAACACAAAGCGAGCTTGACCATTGAAGGTCATTTTTGTTTCGATATTGATGAAAGGTGATGATTAGAGAGAAGATTTGATTACTTTTTCTTGAATAGTTTCATCTCTTTCGTCAATTGATCAAGTGATATGAAGTGACCATACCAGCGTAAAATGTCTGGGATTGTTGCTCAATGACAAAAAGACTTTCATATTCTCGCTCCAGTTATGATCCGAAATACATTTTATCTTTCGTAAGGCTTTTGGAAAGCTTTGAAGCTTTAAAGCTCATACCAAGGTTAACTTCCAAGTTAAAAAAAACGTGCTCAGAAATCCTCAATTTGGTAACATGAAAAATATTACTGCACACTGGTAAAAACGATAACTTGCCCCTTTCTAGTAATTTTATGAAAAAAATTGGGTGATCATTTTTTTCATTAAAATACACACACATATCTTTAATTATCTTCATGTTCGTGCAAGAGGTGAGAAAGGATATTTGGGCTTCAAAAGCTTCAAAGCATTGCAATTTTGAATAGCTTATGGTCAGACCTGTGATATAATTTTGAAACCAAAGTAATAGTTATTGTAAATATTTACATTTGAAAAGTAATTGACACAGATCTGCTTATGGAAAAAAACATTGTTTTTGAAAGCTCAATTCAGTTGAATCAAATCCGTCACCAAGGAGTCGCGATTCTTTCACTGGTGCACGATTCTCAATTTTCAATGGTTGTAAGTTGAACCATCCTTATTTGGAAATTTGTCTTCTCTCTCAAGAAGGATATGTTTGCAACAAACACCTTAAATAGTGTGTTCCAAAAACTCACCCACAGCCAACATAATCATGACCCCCGCCACGGGAATACTGTCAGCAGGATCCCAAAGATCCAACTGTTTTGACTCCAAATCAAAGTACATCAACTAAAGATCAAAAAGCGTACTTTTTTAGCATTACGAAAACACAATTCGAATCGAAGATTTTGATTCGCAAACCCCACCTTGTCTACCCCCATGGCGAAAGCAGTGGGACTCAGCAAGCCCAATAACCAGAAAATGGGCTCGGGAGAACCCGAAAGGAAAACCTGAAGGTAATACAAACACGACAGCAGCATTGTGGACAATCCGCCCACAATTCCCGCAGGCTAAGGGAACAAATCAGCGAATTAAACTCTACTAAATGGGTCCATTCAATCTTAAATACAAGAGTTTACTTTTGCCTTGCTAAATAGGGATGTAAGCATGAATGCGAACATGATCATGGACAACCCGAACTCGAACATGAGCACGAAAAGCACCCAAAACTGGGTGCTTTTGATCACAACGAAGTAGACCAGAATGGATCCAATGAGGGCGATAATGAGGACCATTACAGAATACACGGCGAACCATGAGAGCCTGAAACCAAGAGAAGAGAAAGGTGAGTGCATTGCTATGTGAATGCACTTCTGTTTACCAAATGCATTTTGTTACTTCCATCCATCCACTTTTGACAAGATTTCACTCGAGTGAGTTGAAGACGCATCCAACAAACTCACTCCTCGAACACCCCTAATGAATTATTCAATGGCTAATTCCACGGAAGCATCATTTATTTGTTATTTGACATTAATTCAATTTCATTTTCAGACGAAACCGCAAACTGAACTTCAAAAGGGTCTACAGAAGTAATGGACCTAAATCAAGAGGCTTAAGCTTCATCTTTTATTCAAAGTGATATTGGTTGACTCTCAGGTCTTGTCCAAAAATTATCCTCATCGATGAATGTTATTTGTGAACAAGCATTGTGAAGAAACATCTGCAAGCTATACATTAAAGCAAGAACCACTGAATTTCACTGGACTGGGAGGTTAACGAGAGGAATCACGATTTCCAATAGGAACAAGTCAATTACGTTTTTCTGCAAATGAGACCTTGCCTATGTGGATAAGAATCAGTATTTCAATTTTCAGCTCAATCGAATGTCGGAGACAAAAGTTATGCTCACTCAAAGTTCAGTGCAAATCCTACCGAGAATGAATGAACTAGCCCTTTTGTGGTAATCGTTTTACCACAAAAGGGCGAATTCATTCATTCTATGCTCTCTTCAGTACATAAGTTTGAGAAAGCATAACTTTTCACTCCGCCATTCGATTGAGCTGAAAATTGAAATACGTCGTCTACTGAATAGAAGCCAGGTCTCGTTGGTGAATGCAATTGAAATAATGCTTCTGGAAATCATAATTCTCACCGTGAGCCTCCCACTCCAGTTTTCAGTGCTTCTTGATAAAGGGTAAAAGGACCTAGAACATACAGAGTGTCACTTAGTACTAGTGACGTGTTGAACTGCGAGAGTCTTTACATGGGAACTCTACCCCCAAAAAGCGCTCTGGGGATCCGCAAATCAAATTAACAGAACAGAACAAGAAACACAATCCACGTAACATCCGGTTTCTATGAAGCAAATGGAATCTATTTTCACGTTTTCGATTGCACTTAAAGATGCGTGTCTAAAGAGTAACTTACTAGTAATTTTGCCACTGGCTAAAGGGATCACCAGATAAAAAAGCCGACTGTGCGAGAGCCACGTGGTGAATAAAGGATTGCATAAAGTCAAATTTTAATTGAAAATACAAATCTATTGTAGCATGGCCGAGTGATGATGAATGACTAGATCATTTATTCTTATTGAGCGAGATTTATATACAAACATATATATGACTAGAAGTGAGCACGAGCATATTAGAAGGAGCAAGGCGGGAATACTACATCTCC
>CM021316.1:7539800-7573289 GCA_010645155.1 Tigriopus japonicus | reverse complement strand
TCTTATGCGGCACTTCGGAAGGTCCAAAAACAAGTCCTACTTTTGGTCAAGATTGATCCCACGAAGTTTGGGTTGCATTCCGGAAGACGAGGCGGTGCCACGAAATCCGGTGATTGTGGCGACACCGAATCTGATACCTGCGAATTCGGGGGTTGGAGCAAGGGCAGTCTCATGCCCTCTCATTACAATGAGAACAAGTCGATGTCCTCCAAATTTAAGGTGGCAATGTCCCTGCGCCTCCAACGTCACGATCCCACACCTTAGCAACACCAAAAAAAAAAAAAAAAAATGGGGAGCTCCTTTACCCTAGACAATACAGAGGCATCATCATCATTCAATCTCGCTGTTCTTTCGATTGATGTCACTGAAATTTTCATTTCTCACAAATAGGTTCGAAAATGGCAATTTCTGTGACGAAATCTCCGCATTCAGCGAGATCTGTGCCTTTGCTGATTTGAGGCAAATCAGCTGCATTTCCTCACTACTCTGTGAATCATTGAAAAAAAAAAAAAAAAAAAAAAAAAACAGAGGCCCTGTGTGTGTGTAAGATACTCTACCACTTGATCTATCCTTCCATCCAGCCTGTTATTGTGATTGACAATCTGTGTGTGATATGTACCTGAACTTGTGTTTTAGACAATACAGAGGCATCATCATCATTCAATCTCGCTGTTCTTTCGATTGATGTCACTGAAATTTTCATTTCTCACAAATAGGTTCGAAACAATCATTTATTTTTGCGATATTGAAAAGCTATGTAAAATCTTTGGGAATTTGTTTTTTCATACAACTGTAGCGTTTTTCGGCTTTTTGGGGTCAAAGTCAAATAACTCAGCTTTTGCTGAATGAATCTTTATTCAATTTGAATTCATAATCAAATTCATCTAAATATGAGTTAAATAGTTTATCTAAAAATGTTACAATTAATAGGTTTTTAGATACATAACTTTTTCCCTGGGCCTAAACTTATATAATACAATAAAAGTAAAAGTTGTTCCCCATTGAATTATGGGTCCAAAAAGTGCCATAATGTCTTTGGGTATTTTGATTCAAACTTAAAAAGCCATTCGGAACATCGTGTGGACGAAATGTACTCGAAATACTTTGATAAATGAAAAACTACAGGATGTTGTTGCTGACCGACGATATTATCATTTCCAACTTTGATTGTACACGGTGTTTAATTGAGCTTGAGAGGTCACTTTTGAATTCCGAAAACTTTTGAGACCAATTTGAGATGTAAATACAATGCCAAACACTTACTAGAATGTGGTTAATTAGGTCACGTCTTTTCACATGCTCAAAAAACCATTTTAAAGTCTACTTTGGTAACAAATTTAGATCTACTAAAAGCAATGTTGCTGTGCACTGTATATCAAGGATCAATTTTTGACGGCCTTATTATTCAATATGCTCGAAGAGTTATTTGGACATTCGTTACATCAAATAAGACAAACGGCTAAATATATTTCGACACTGTTTAAAGTGGCCACACCCATATGGGTATCAAAGAACTGAGTAGAAAAAGTGTTCGAACATTTATTTGCCTTTAAACATGTTTAAGTGACCTTATAACATTTTTTGGCCCGTGCCTATTTAATATAATTCAATTTCATTTGTGAGTTTGCATTCTCAACTCAAAAGTGGTCTCAAATGTCTTCAGAATTTGAAAGTGACTTCTCAGGTCCAAATAACCACCGTGTGCGTATTAAAATAAGAAAGCAGGCAAATTTGAAACTCACATCAGGTTGATCCACTGGAGCGTAGTAGGGCTCGGGAATGGCCAGTTTCAAGATGATAATGATGGCCAGAAAGTAGATGGGAGCCAAAATTTCCTAAAAAAAACATGAACATTTTATGGATATGGTCATCTTATTATCAGGACACTAAAACAATACAACTACATTTCCAATGTAAAAACGATGTTGGACCGTATTTGATGGTTGTGCTTTTAGTGCCGTAACAATCCTGGCCACTTTATGTAATAAATGCGGCCCAAGTTGCCTTCAAGTAATGACCTCAATATAAGTTGAAGATAGGTCGTAATTATAAAGCCCCATAAACTAGTCACCTCACAGTTTTTGGAGGAGATAATATTGTTTTGGGTTCATTTTTCGAGTTCGTACGTAATATTAAAAGCCTTATGGATTAACACGAAATTGCGCAGATATCTTGTGAAAGCAAAATATTTTCGGTTAATTATGAACAAGGCACGTAAATTTGAAATTCGTTTGAAAGGAATTAAAAATGAAGCAAGCATACATTTGAACAGTAAATTAAAATTGTGAGATTTTTTTCGTTTTACTTGGCAGCTCAGTAATGCATTTGATTTTTGAAGTCTGTTTTTTGCGAGGATAAAATTTGGAGTCCTGTATATAGAATTGTAACAAATGGATGCATTATCTTCCATTCTGGATCTGAATTGTGCAGATCTGTGATGTAACTGTAATTGAAATTACAATTTTGTAATTGGAATTACATTTCCAAGTAGTTTTAACTGGCATTAATTACCTTTGAAATCAAATTCATTGTAATTAGTTCCATTTGAAAAATGAAACTTTCTCCCAAAGTATATAAGAAGATCTGGGATTACACATTTCGCAAATTTTCCCCCGTCTTTTCAATATTTTTTTGTACGGAAAACTTTGGGTTAAAAATTTTTCACCCAAAGTTCATAGTTTTTGATGCTCTTTGCACACTTTGTACCTTAAAGTAAGGAGTTTCAGTTTCCTTTGAGAAAAAATGTAATTGTTATGTATTCCAACTACGTTTTGAAAGTAATTGTAACTAAAAACATTTGAAAACAAACAAATTGTAATTAAAAATATTTTAAAAGTTATTGACACAGGTCTGGATTTGTTTGTTTGTTTGTTTTGTTTGTTTGTTGAGGAGTCAGAACGCAGCTTCGCAGCTGCGATCTGATAGAGGCTGTCCGCCCTATGGGGATATTGCCGCTCCACTTGGACAAGCTAACAAGCAAGCATTAATTTTTACCTCACCCTCGGGAATGACCCCAGGTTCGCCCATTTAAGCCGTCAAGGGCCGTGACTTCTGCATGTAACTTAATACCACAGGTCACTAGGACTCGGCAAGCCCGGGATCGAACCGGGGCTTGCCTAGTATTTGGCATTGAAAGACAGTTCAATGCTAAATTTTGACTCCGAAGAGTTGAGTTTGGAAAGTTGTGTGTTGCATTTGAAAGACGGTTCAAATGCTAAATTTTGACTCCGAAGAGTTGAGTTTTGAGGGTGGCAGTCAGCCGGGATCGAACCCCAGCCATCTGCACGACAAACCGACGCAGTACGCACTACGCCATGCCTCACCCCTGACACAGGTCTGGAATGGCGTCAATTGAAAAGACCTTTCTACTAGAAACGTTGGGAAGGTGATCATGGCCTCTAATCGACTGTACTTCGTCCATCTAACCTTTAATTAGACTTGGACCAAAGTCTTACACTATATCTGCTGCATCTTTTTGAGTTTCATACATTTTTTGTCAAAGCAACTATTTTCGTGTATATACGTAAACATGGTTTGCCGTTCCGTGTTTAATGAATCACTTGCTACGTAACACACATTCGTTGCTTTCAACACAAGCATCGTATCTGAATAGGTTTTTCCAATCAAAAGCAAAGGGGGGCTTTCCCATCTCCAATTGATTGATTCAGACATGAAGGGGTTTCATAATCGCGAAGTCACGTAACTACTAGGTTTTTATGGCCCCTGAATGTCTTCCGATCTGGGAGATGAGTCAAACAGTCATAGATATGGACAAAATATTGACAGAGAGAGCATAGATTATCTGAACTAAACTTAACCTAACCTAACCTAACCTAAACATACCAAAAAATATAGAAAAACAACCCATGCTTACTGAAAAACATTTAAGTCAAAAACCCTCATTGGGCCTGAACCCCAACTCACAATGTAATGAGCATGTATGCTAGCCCTGAGCCACCTCGATTTGTTGTCATAGTGAAGGGTAATTTAGATTTATCTAGTGCTGCAGATGAGTCGTCTCCTAGATCGGAAGATAGTTAGCTCCAATACTAGGTTTTTTAAATATATATCTTCGGTCACATTTTGAAGGGTTGAGTTTTTCCATCCGGCACTGAATAAACATAACCAAGTGATGCTTCTGTTCTGAGAAGATTTTGATTTGGAGTGACGTTCATCTTGATGGGGTTGACGGACCAAAAAGAATGCATCTCTACGAAGACATGGACCCTTTACCAATTAAACTCAGTGAGGCATACGTAAGTCTTTTCTTATCAAGGAGACAACTTAGACAGAATCTCCTCCGGGCCATTAATATAATCGTGTGGGTATCTCCCAGCTATCATTTTTATTGCGGAATATATTTACGGAAAAATGAAGTTCAGTCAGATATCTTTCTTATCTTCCTGCCCTCTGAAACAATGGATTGCTAACTTTCAAAGGCCATTGAGAAAGTCAAAAACCTAAATAAAATGGTTTCTTTTCTGTTTGTCTCCGTATTTACCGTACTTTCACGGCCTGCAACGGACGGATAATGAAAAGTTGTAAAGACCAAATAAAGTAAAACGTTCATACAAAAACATTCAATTGCAGCAAAAGTTGCTTTCGTCTTTAAAAAACTATTGAAATGATTCACTTTTCAATTTTTGATTATTCAAACAAAGCATTTCATCATAGTAAATAGTACTAGAGACGCTTTAGTGTCAGAGACGGGCGGGGTTTCGACTCAAGCTCCATGGAGAAAAGTAAACGATTTTTTGAACTAAAAACATTTCCTAATAAACAGGCTCTCCATGCTTTGGACGTAAAAAATCGTCAAATGAAATGTTTACTAAAACCTTTCCAATGACCTTGCCCAATGTTCAGAGTCTTAAGTTGCAAACTTTCAAGTTGGGTTTTGAGCAGAAAAATATAAGTTGGAAGCATCAACCCATTTTTTAGGTTCGATCAAGGTTCGAAATCGGAAGGTTATGCCTTCCGAAACTGAAAGCAGACATGCTCTATAAAGGATGGAGTTTGACAACAAAATCGAAAAAATTTTCGTCCAAAAACCTCTGAAATTTAAGTTTACCGATTTTTCAAAATTTGAGACCACCCAAGATCGAACACATGAACAATTTAATTTTTAAGGTGGACTTTGCATTTATACAATTTTGTGACCAGCTGCTTTCGGTTTCGGTTTCGGTTAAGCCCTCTTTCGGCCGAAACTTTCGGTTTCAGTTATCAGCCCTTTCAGTTTATCACTATTTAAAATCACATTTTTACAATCTCAAGATCCTTTCAACTAATAGAGGCTCTTTTATAAATGATTCATACTCTCACGCAACCTATTCCTGTTTATAAAAAAACCCTGCGATTCTACTTCGTCATTTATCGCGGGATAACTTAGAGCTGCAACGCTTAACGATACAATGTCATGTATCATTGCCACAAAATGTCAGAAAACGATCTTCAACTTCAAAGCATTCAATAAATCGATGGTACAATCATCACATCGTTTGCTTTAATTACTATAACGATAATGTCCTCCTGACTAACTCACCCGAAGTGTGTGACGAAGGGCTCGCTTCTTCCTCAACAAGTTCCGGATCAAAGTGGCCCGGAACTGTTGATAGAAGCTGGCATCTCGCCGGGTCCCACGGTCCATCTTGGTCGTTTTTAATTGGAACACCAATAATCCACAGATCCAGTTCTACTTGATTTGCACTGGATTGCTTCACTAGGAAAACACAAGTCCCTCTAGAAGAGCGGAGAGAGAGAATGACTCTTGATGCACGCGTCTCAAATGGCCTTAAGGCCTTATCTTGCTTTTGCAGACTTTGAAGGGGGTGATCGTGAATGTTACACTAATCATGAGAGTATGTAGGCTGACATACGAGAGCATGGTATAGGATTTATTAGATAACGCAATAAATGACGCAATATTCATTGCTCAAGGATACCCAACTAAGGGTCAAGTTGGCCGGTTTCCATGGACAGATATGAACGCAAGGTGAACACCATTTTACATTATGTACTCATTGATAAGCGTGATATACAGTAAAGTTGGACACTGAAAAAAGCTAATACTTAAACATCTATTGTACTTCAACTGATTCAATAAGCAAGGCTTGGTGAAGTTGATATTTTGTGGCCCAAAGTTGTAGTGTTTAGTATCATGTTGCTATCATTTTTGCCTAAATTTTTTATAGAAAGCTGCTATTGTTTTGGCCTAAAATGTTGTTTTTAACTGCAATATGTGAAAATGTCACATTTGGTCAAAAATGTTGTAAGGCGCATAATGAAACTTTTTCCGGCCTTATTTAAAGCATAGGATTTTTTTCTTATTCTTGTTCTATTTAAACAATCATTGTATCCAATGAGTCAATGTGCTCGCAATAAAGATTATTATTATTTTTATGAAATATTTGTGTAGAGGCTAGGCTCACATGGTTTGCGCTGCGCAATTTTTGGGCGTTCCTATCTTTTCAAATGTAAGGTGCACAACAACAGATTTAAGTACTGTCAAAATGGTGATAAGAGTTATAAAAATTAATTAAATCTTGAAAAGATGACTGCAAGCAATATTGTTACATTCTAATAAATAGAGATGGGTCGGGCCAGGATTTTCCAATATGGGCCAGCATCAGTTCGCCGGTTTTTCGGATCGAATCAGTTCCGCTCGGACCCGAAATCAGAAATTTTAGATCCGGATCAGATCTGCATCAGTGTGAATCCGGATCGGATCCGGCTCACTTAGGGTCATAAATAAAAAAATCTAACAGCAGTGCTTTCTATAACGGTTTTCAGGATCAATAACACTTTTTAAATTAGAAATCCATTTTATAAGGTATTAAGTAGGGTTCGAACAAAAGCTCCAAATTTTCGACCTTTTTTGCCCTCAAGTTGCAAAAAAAAAAATGATATAAAGTGCACTCACTTCGACAAAGCTTGTTATAAAGTTGTGATTTTTTGGCCTAAAAATGTCATTTTTATCATAATGTCAAACTTGGCCAAACACATTTCTCACTTCAGCGACAAAGTTATTATTATACAGGGTCTTGCAGATAAATCCGGACAAAGTTTAATTGCTTCCAGAGCAGTAAGTAGAGCGAGTAGCGAATTCATTTATATAGCATTGGAAAGGTTGCATTGTTAGCTTTCAAATAGTACCATTTTTAGCACAATTATTCCCAACACAACAATGGAGCAAACAAGGGAAGTAGTGATCATTCAAATGGCCCGCACGGGAAACAAGCTTGCAGTCATTGTGAAGGCACTCAAATACCCAAGGAGCACCATCTACAATGTCTACAAGTGCTGGTAAGAGGAGGGAGTGGCCAAGAGGATGCCCCAAGCACCTCCAAGTGACAAGAAGAGCACACCCAGGTTTGTGGTTGCTCTCAAGAGATCAAATAAGGCCTCTCCGGGGACCTCAATGTCAACACTAACAAAAAACAGAGATGTGAGTGTGTCCACCATCTCCAGGGCCATCAACAGCGACCTGAAGATGTATTCCTACAAGCTTTACACCCGCCATATCCTCCCTGATGACATAAGGGCCAAGAGGGTGGAGAAAGGGGCAAAGTTGCTCATCTACCTGAAGTCTGATGAGGGAAGAATCATTTTTTCAGTGATGAGACGAATTGGACAGTGGGCAAATCGTAAAATGTCCAGAACAACAGCTGGGTGGCTAGCAACAGGTCCACGGTCCCTCATGCCTTCAACAGCAAATTTCCAGTCTCTGTGATGACCCTGGGCATCTTGGGGAGCAATGGGTCCGTGATGCCACCCTTCTTCTTCAACCCCAAAGAGAGGGTGGGCGCAGACAGGTACTGTGAGTTGATGAAGACCATGGTGATTCTGTGGATGGTGCAGGAGGCCAGTGGTGCCAAGTTCATGTTCCAGCAAGACTCAGCCCCAGCCCACGAGGCTAAGAACACCCAGAACCTCCTCAACATTAGCAACATCAAGTTCTTGGACCCCATGACCAGGCCCCCTTAACTCACCTGACATGAATCCTCTGGATTACTGCTTCTATGGAAAGTTAGAGATGGAGGTCTGGGCTACCAGCTACAACAGCATCAATGGCCTCAAGACCTCTTTCAGCTGTAAGTGGGCTTCCATTGATCCCGCTGAGGTCGTCTATGCCTGCAAGTCCTTCCGGCCCAGGATTGAAAGGATGATTGCGAGGGAGGGGCAGCATATAGAATGAATTTATTCTTAATTAGTTGGGCTTTCAAAGAAAACATTAACTGACTCTCTACTTGCTTTACTTATTGATCTGGAAGCAGTTAAACTTTGTCCGGATTTATCTGCAAGACGCTTTACATAATTATTAGTTATTTTAAAATTTGCCTTTTTTCAACAACTGGCTTCCATTAAGAACACAGGTTTGCTTGGCAGAAGTTATTTCAAAACTAAAAGGGTCATTATTTCTTTGAAAAAGTCCGCAAAACTGCGTGAGAAATATTTAGGTTTCACAATTTCCGGCAGGGTTTAAGTGAATGAAACAAAACAAAATATGAAAAGGTGTTAGTTGCAAAAAAAATCGAATATATGTATACTATATATGGATATATAGATCCAGTAAGTTGAGACCTTGATACTGTGACCTTTTTGACGTGACCTTTTTAGTCTGTGACTTTATTGTTGTAGCTTTTTATGTGATCTTTTCAATTAAAATTATTTACTTGTGACTTTTCTGTGACTTGTTTACCGCACCCCAAGAAGATCTAAACAGGTCTTGTGTCATCCATGATCCTTCCTTTAAAGATATATCTCTAATTTCTTAAGCCAGGCGAAAAACTGCATAATCTGGTGAAGTGTAAATATTTCTTAATTTTTTAACAAGCCAGCTTTGATTGAACTTTTTAGTTAGGACAACCATATCAATCACGAAAAATTGCGATCAAGATCTTGAGAATGATCATGCGAAAGACCTATTGCCAATAAATCAGACGAAAAAAAGCTGAGAGCCACCAGTTCTAAATGAAGAGCCCGAGGCATAACTTCGAGAGGTTTCTCCTGAAGTTGAATACGAGGGGTGGACCAAAAAGAATACAAATGGCTCTCGAGGCCCTCCAGACCGGGGATGTTGTTCTTTTCCAGCTCTTTTTTCTCAATGGGAACAGCCAGAAGTACAAAGTGCCAAATCGAAATTACGTGGTGATCAGTCCACAATTTGGCCCATTTTGTGGATTACGAAGAATTTGATCTTAAATCATATGAGCGCAAAATAGTCGTACCCTTCTTTCAGCGATCTTGTGATGCACATATAAGGCTTCAGAATTATTTAGACTATACCACAGGAAAGGGCACTCTTTGATGGAATCGTCAATATGGTCACTTGTCTTTTTGACTCAACAAGGTCCCTCACAGTCTCAACATTGTCAACCCATATCGCACATTTCTTCAAATCTTAACTTCATTGACTTTTTACGCCCACATCTTTCTTATCTTGACCCCTTAGATACCATTTAATGTGTTTTCTCATCTTTGATGATCTTATTGGCCTTGTCCAACCCAATAATGTGGTCGCACTTGGAGACCAAATGGCAAAATTTCAGAGGGGTCGCTCTATCAACTTTTTTCGCCGGCGTCAAATAGAGTCAAAAACTGGGTTGTCAAAAATGTTTATTAAACAAGGAACAACATATTTGTTGCAAAAACCTCAGTTTTGTACAATGATCGGACTCAAGGTGTATTTTTCATCAAAACTTGCCCTGAAGGCAAATCCCATGTGGCGAATCATTTCAGTTTGCGAGCTACTTCAATAAATATCAGTCATTTGATGCAACCCTTCACAGGCATGAATTGAACCTGAATATGGCTGTACCTTTTCTCCGTACTTGCTCCACACACCAAGCCTAATTCATTTATCCATCCAATAAAAACATAGTAAGCTTACTGACCTAAATCCCCTTTATGTTCTGTAAGTGTGACAATAAAGGATTGATGATAAAAGAGACAAGAAGTTGGACATCCGTATCTAGTTACTATTTGTAGGCATGAAATTACCCCTTGTGTTACTAATCAAACATACCCTTAAATCACGATAAAAGTACTCTTGTCTTATTTATTGTCATTTAGCAGTACAAAGGCACGACTTTTGACTGATTGCAAATCATGGAGGATCTCGCATTTTTGAGATATAATTTATGCATTCTTATATCAATGCCTGTTGATATTACAAAATAGGCGCCGATTCCTTTCGCTTCGAAATGAATTTGGAATGAAACGAGTTTTGCTTTTAGTTAAACGTGCACTAACATTCATCGTTGACTTTTGTTTGTTATTCTAACCGATGAAGATTTAGCATTAGAAGAGGAACGTTCGCACACCAAACAACATTAGTTGATGTATATAGACAAAACTGAAAATATGTTTCACAATACTTTTGACCGATGCATCATATCATTAATTACTTATTCCACGAGTTCTGGGTAAATCACGAGATAACCTTGAAATTGGAGCAAAATTTGACCATTTTGATGCATGATTTCCTAATGAATTTTGGCTAATTGTTGATTCACACAATACAATCTCGACAACTTTTTGCTAATGGGTGAAATTTTTGTTTAGCTTATCTTATTATCGTTTAGTGATGGGCCGAAAGCGCTTTTGGCCGAAATTGAGGCCGAAATTTCGGTTTCGGTTTCGGTTATGCCTACCGAAACCGAAAGCAGACATGCACTATAAAGGATGGAGTTTAACAACAAAATCGAAAGATTTTTTGGTCCAAAAACCTCTGAAATTCAAGTTTCCCAATTTTTCAAAATTTGTGACTACCCAACAACGAACACAGGAGCAATTTCATTTTAAAGGTGGGTTTTGCATTTTTACAATTTTGCAGTCAGCTGCTTTCGGTTTCGGCTTCGGTTCAGCCCTCTTTCGGCCGAAACTTTCGGTTTCGGTTATGAGGCCCTTCGGTCTATCACTATTATCGTTATTTTATTTGACAATTTTCCAAGCTATTGATTCGTTAACAAAAAGAAATTGCTGAAACTGCAAGTTGTCAAGAGCCCGAAGGATAACAAGACGCTCTTCACAAAATAATAATAAAAAAAATTAACATGATCTGTTACGTTTACGTATTACGCCTATGAAAAAGCAATTACATGGATTGTGTAGAAGTCGTGAATGTACTAAATTTCGCATTAAGTCATCAAAAACGCCCAAGAGAGGGAAAAGGAAGGCTCACCTTTCTTTTCGTCGAGTTAATTGCTAAAGGGCATTCCTTGTTTCAGGAATATTTGAAAGCAAAGTTTTGTCAAAGGAAGTAAGATAGTCAGCCATAGAGTCCCTGTTACCCATCACTTTTTTGTAACCAATCCCGGCACTTTTTTATAGAATAATTCCCAATACTTCGTGACCAAAACAAAGGTCCTTTTTACACAATTCACTTTGTAGCACCTCAAGAAAAACAATTCGAAAAGAGGGAGTGGTTACAATATCAAAAGGTTTCAAGGCATGAAGAAATGGATCTCACAGCCTCTCTACTTTTGCTAATAACAGGTACAACTGGCCGCGTTGACGACAGTGCCTCCCTTTGGCGAAGGCCTGAGTCAACCTCCGAGATAAATAATTCATCTCGATACTTTTGGAACGTCAGATAGGCCTCACATCACACACCACTTCACTGCATGCCGCCTCCAAAACTCTCTCAGCAGGATCAACAGCTGCTGGCTGTCAGTCTTTTGTTTACTTTTTCGGTGGAACCGTCCTTCTCTTGAATGTGGTGCAGTTCGCTTGCTTGCTTGCTTGCCATTCATCCCGCAGGCGTCTCTGGCTACGACAGCTGATGCCAGAATGACCGCGAAAAAGGACGATCTGAAGTTGGAACAGAAGTTCTTGATTCAATGTTTGATCTGGGTTTTGAATTGGAACAGATTGAGAGTGGTTGAAAACTTGGGGATAAAGAATGGAGAATACATGTATCAGATGCGTCTACTTTTGGCGCCACAGTTCCCGATGAAGTGCTGAAAGCCAAGATTGATTTACTGTTTTAGCTGGAGAAGAGGTGCTAATGCATTAAAGGGATATTTTTGAAGATTTTGTATACAATCAGTGAAAGATCTGGGTGTAACATTTTATTATTTGGAATGAAGAGGTAAAAGCCTGACCATGAAATTGTTAACGTTAGGTCGTATGTTAACTGCACTAATTCATACACTTGAGTTTTATCTGACTTTTTTCACCGAAGGTTATGAACTAAGACTTCACTCAAAAATGGCAACATTGATTATATTTTGGTATACTTAAGGTGTTTGAATTGGTACACACCATGTTTCTTTGATGTGGAGAAATATTTTTTTTAAATTCTAAAAGCTTTTTAGACTAGTTTTGAGTTGTGAATGCAAAACTACGGATGTATTTGAATTCTGTTAATTGGGTCAGGGCCAAAAAACGATGGAAGGTCCCTTCAAACATGCTGTAACTCTCTCAGGATGAAAGAACAAGAAACAAGTAACGCGTTTGGGTGTTGTAACACCCAATTGTCCTGAAAGGGTTAATACAATTTTTTAAACATTTTCTTCTACTCATTTCTAAAGTGGTTTTACGGGTGTGTCTACTTGAAATATTGTCGAAATCTACTCAATCATTTGTCTAAATTGATGTAACGGCCCAGATGTTTGTCCTTTGAGAGTGCTGAACCAAAAGGCCGTTAAAAATAGATCTGCGAAATAGATTTTCGAAATATTTTAGAACAACACTGCTCTTGTGTCTAGTACATCTAAGACTCTAGTCAAAGTAAATTTTTCGTTATATTGTTTTTGCCCGTGGCCTAAGTAACCGAATTCAAAAAAATGTTCGGCATTGCATTTTCATCTAAAAATTAGTCTCAAAAGTTTTTGGAATCTAAAAATTGGCTTTTCCAGCTCAAATGAACACCGTGTGCAGGTAACACACGACTTAATGAGCATACTCTCAACCTAACAGTTTTCAACATAACTAATGACCCGAGAGTATGTATACTCGAGCATCCTTAACCTAACTTAATTTTGATACAATCAAAAAAAATCCTTTTAAGGTCCCCTAACATGCAACCCATTATTTTAAGATAATTGTATCAGCCTTTCTGGATCGCAATGAAAACCTTGTTTTTGTAGAAGGGACTTAGCAATATGTTATTAAAGCCGCTTTTGCCTTAGGAAACCAAAAAAAAAATATGGAGTAGCTATGGTGCTACCTTATTCTTCGTACCATCTTTAGCACTTGAATATTTCATGAAAGCATTTTTTTCTGGGGGTTTCTTTTTTGGCTAAAAGCAAGTTGAATATTTAAAGAGTTTGAAGTGTTCCGTAAAAAGTAAACCTACAGGAAAATGAAGTCGTGTTTGTGGTAACCTGTTATTCAAACCGTGTTGGAAACGAATTAAAGGTGTGGCTTTTATTATCAGGAAATGCTGATTTAAACATTTGAACGGAAGAAGGAGGCACGAGTTGTGATTTTCGCCTTGTAGAGCTATTTTGGTCAGAGACGTGATGGCGGTTTACGAAGTTTATGACGCTTATTAGATGATTCTCCACAATATATTTCCTCTCGTGAAGAGCTATTAGTGGATTTATTGTCGCACGATAGTCGTTGAACCTGTTCTTCCCAACAACGATTCTGCTTCTCAATCAAAATTAATGGTGATTCACCTCAACTTTTTTCATACAAACTGCCCAAAAAGCCAAGTCAATAGCTCTTTCTTGCATGTTCGACTCATTCATATGAAGTTGTCGATATGTTAACAGGCACTTATTCATCTTAGTTAAAGCGCTTTCCGTTGGGAATCAAAATTGATAAAGGGTCCGTCGTTCATTCAACATGAATGAAAACTGTCGTTTGGCATGATTTTCTCAAGATCCAGTGCTGCATGTTAACGGTGGTTGAAATAGTGAATTTCTGTTAGTATTGTGCAGATTTTTCTCTGTCGTTTCCCATCAGCATGCAAAGGGGAAGAAAGAAGAAGATCCGTTGAGTACTTTCGGCTTACGTAGACACTGATTGAAGATGAAGACTCATTCCCACATTCGCCAGTTTCCAGCTCACTTCATGGGATGAGTGCAAAGAGACCGAAAGATGATAACAATCCTCGTACCAATTACGTTTTAAAGCCAGTCTAATTAGAAGTAGGACGCCAAGCACAGTTCAATTCCAGGAACACCCTGGCAGAATGCTCAGGGTTTCATTGAAAAATAATAATTTGAATGAGTGCATGGCTTCCACCCTCATCATCAAACCATTCAGGACGGGCAGGGGTTTGAATTTTGAATACGTGCTCAAAGAGTCATCCAAGCATGAAACCTTTAGCATTTTGGTCGAACGTTTCACCACTTTCAGTACCGAGGGTCTCAGAACGAGAGGAGCGAGAGATAGAAATTCATGCATGGGGTTCATGGTTTGAAGTTTGTAAGCAAGTATTGGTCATAACTGGGGAGAGGGCCCCTTTGTACCGTTGATAGTCGGCGAATCCACCCAGATGGTTGGTTGGTTGGTTAGTTAGAGCTGGCACACATTTGAGTGCGTAGTCATTGACTTTTCTCGAGCATGCAGACGTCAAAATGTTAAGCAGGGGATCCAGATGTATGCGAAGTGCCTCACTCTAGCCCTTTAAAAAGAGAAGAAAAAAACATAGGTAAGGAAATAACTAGAGTGCGTTGTAAAGGTCGACGGTAAACGGACACAAAATGCAATTTTCAGACATAACTGATTCATATTTCAAGAATCTATGAGCCCATAGTCACTGTGACCGTATATTTTTTTATTGAAAGCCCTTTCACGTAATAAAGCTGGTTTGGGCGCTAAGTACCCAATACTTGAATGTTGTTGACCGAGTTCCTTTCAATTTATCTGCGAACCTCGACATTAATAAACATTAAAGTTCTGAAATAGTGCGTAGTCCCATGAGGAGAGAACATTACTCTTTGAGCTTGCATAATTACATCATATGATGAACGACATTGAAATGATAATTAGCCGAATTAATTCCCCATTCTCCCCATTGGAAGTTCATTTGAGCACAAAGGGAGTTTCCGATCCTTATAGGGCTTAAGTGTGGTCTCATGTGTGATAGCCCGAAGAAGATAGATCATCTACTTCAAGCAAGCGTATCATAACCATCGACAAGACCAAGGGATCGAGACAATGGCAGATTACTCTCGCACATCCACACACACTTTTATGCTCACATAGTGTGCCCCCCCCCCCTTTTTTTTCTTCTATCTTTTAAAGGTACCTCTTGAATCAAGAGAGGGTAGTGAGTAGGGATAGACCGAAAGGGCCCTTAACGGAAACCGAAATTTACGGCAGAAAGAGAAAACAGCAGACTTAAAATTATATTCTTGAAAAGTTTGATATTGCGTATTCCAGTAGATAAAAGTAAAATGTCCCATTCTGGTTTTCATATCGGATACAAATAGGGAACGCAGTCTATCTCGATATGAGCAAGAGCTCAGTTAGTAGTCTCGAGCTACAACATGCAAAATTCACTTTGAAATTTAAATTGATCATGTGTACAACGTTAGCTAATTCTAAATTTCAAAAAAATCGAAACAATCTTCAACTTTAATTTTAAACTCCAATCTGAATTGTGCTTATCTGGTATCGGTTTCGGTAGACATAAATGAAACCGAATTTTCGGCCCAAAGCTCTTTCGGCCCATCACTAGTGGTGAGTGAGTGAGTCAGTGAGAATCTCAGAGATCAAGGGCTGAAATGAACCAACCTTCTTCCACACACTCGCTGCTCAGCAGGTGGATTACGGGTTTGTCTGTCCATTGTGTACGCCAAAAACCACCGATATGAAGTGGTGCCTAAATCATGCCTTAGAAAAGCCAAAGGAGACCTGAAGTCAAGTGTGCAAACTTCCTGACTAGGAGGAGAATAAGCACTCAAGTCGTCTCGAGACCACATCCAAAGAGTCAGCCAAGACAGAATAAGTTGTAGCGAGGAGCACTTGTCGGAAACATATCGATGGCTCGCTCTCCTTGTCAGTCAGTCGTGTCCAGGAGAGTGAACTCGAAACATCTCTCAACGCTTTAATGAATTTTATGGTTGCATTCATCGCAGCCCGTTTCTTCGAGTCAGTGTGTGTGTGCTTGGTGGTTTGGTGGAGTGTTCCCGGAGTGCAGTGATTCCATTGAAAGTGGAAGGCGTGATCAATGAAACTTGGCCTCTTGGTTCCCTCCTCTTTCTCATTGTTATTATCACCACCACCACCACATTCATTCAGGTTTTGGTCGCCAAGGACCAACGAGCATTCATCAAAGAAAAGCGGTGCCATGTTTCCATTGTCCCATTAGTCAAAACTAGTGACAGTGAGTGTACCTCGGTATTTGTCAGTGTTCGGCTTTAAATCTCGTCTTCAAACCTTCTGACATTTGCTTTTGGGGAACTGCCAAAAACACAGGATGAGTTATTGCCTCACGAGAGTGACTCGGCGAAACTAGATGTCCTTAAACCGTGGAACTAAAACAGGTACAGCCAAAATTGGGTAAAACGTGGAATCGCGTTGTACAAAAGCCACGTGTTTCGGGATTCGGTATTGTGCTTGGAGAATAACAACTTGAGCTCTATCTCGAGTGCCATCTTAAGGGCCCACTCTCATAAATCGTATGCATTTGAAAAACGCACTCATACAATCGCTTGTCCAATTAAGTCGATGAAATACCTGGTTTTCGTTGAAATAGCTTTTCCAGGCTTGCCTACGGTCGTCCCACTCGAATCGAATAAAAACCAGTCACAAATCGAGTTCGGACATCAAAATGCAAATCAATGCCTACCACTTCATTCAAGATCCGTCAAGTTGGGGCCAGAAATGGATGAGGAATGCCAGAGAGATATCGTTGGATGGTATTGGTTTTATTGCAGGAATTGGAAACCTGTAACGGCCCACGAGTTCGAAATGAAGTGTAACGGTGATCATTTCACCTTCGAACGTTCAAAAGACGCGAGAGTGGTTGTAAAAAAATAGTGGCTCATCAGGAGTGCGCAGTACATACACTCTTCATAAACCCATAAAACCCCACAATCATTCTGTACTTGAGTAGAATGCCCGATACCGTCACATGACGATCAAACATATGCAGCTCTCTCTCTCGCTCTCCGTCTTTCTTATTCGGAAAATACCACAGGGTGAAGGCAATTTGGAGAAAAAGTGTCCCAGAAAGACGCCCAAATTGTCTTTGGGGTGATTGTGCTTTATTTGGAAAGGAAAATCCACTTTCGGAGCGGATTCGTGGTTTTAATTAACAGAGAAAAGAAAGTGAGACTGCTTGCGGTTGTCACCCTGTGATTTCCTCACTTTCTTGTGGCCAACCATGTGATGCTCAAAATGGAATCGAAAACCAATTTACCAGTCCATGACAAGTTGAGCTTCACTGATCCTACGGGGAGAGTGTCAAAGCCAATTGAGAGAACTTTTCACCATTTATTTGCTCAGGGTCTCAACAATTGATGAACTAGAAACAGAGGTGGAGCAAATTCCAGGTTCATATTTCATGCGCTACGAAATCTGATTATGTTAAGCATATTTAAAGACAGAAATGCATGCTTCCAAAGACTTAATGGACGTGACAAAGTGATGTAAAGCCATTTGTCAAATGTTCCACGCTCCATAAAATTGGTCACGCTTTTTTGTTGTGTTTTATCCAGCCCCCAAAAAGGACGGAGTGAAGAAAATACCTCGTTTGCTTTGGTGCAGTCTTCGCATGTTGCCATGAAAGTCTTTCAATTTCAACTCATTCTCGATGGCTTTACAATCAATTGAAGTGGATCAATAATTGCTTTTGAAACCACTCAGTGTTCAATTTTGAGGGTATCTGAATAGTTCGGGGGGGCCAATATTTCTTCGAAATATCGACATCACTTTACATTTTTGAGGGACTTTCCGAACTCTGCATAAAAAAGACTAGGCCAGCAATTACTCCGGAAATGAAGAGTTGTAAAACCATCCTCTAGAAATGATTACCATTTATTGCTCAATGCCAATTGAACACAACCATTAGAATGAATGAGAGCCTTCATCTGAAGTTTGCTGTTTTATTGGTAGGAAATTGGCAATCTAACTACCAATTAGCTGCCACTTCTTAAAACCAAGGTTCTGTTTAGTTGAAAGCCACATTGGACAGATGTGCTTTGAAATGAGAAGCATAACATGATAAAAAAATGTCCTTGGTTGTTTTGCAACCTTTGAACGGAACATAGATCTTTGAATGTCCATCAAACATTGACAAAAATTCATTGTGACTGGATTTCTCACTTTGACCGTGGACCAAAACAAAAATATGAAAGAAAATGGAACCTCATTGTGTGATTGCGGTTTCTCAAGATGAAGACAAATTTACAGTAGTTGGTTTTGTATCAATCACCTCAAACGCGAGATCGGCCTGTCATTTGATGTAGTACATATGTGTGTGTAAGGATGGCTTTGTTATTGGTGATCAATAAATGCGTCAAGCTGAAGGTGGTTTTTTGTTCGAATTTCGAAATGCAAGTTCACATTGGATCGTAAAAAGAGCAAATGCTCATTCAATACATCAAAGAAAAGGTCGTCAATCTCAAGCACTTAAGGTTGAAGGAGTTCGAAACAAGTCTAAAGTATTTGTGAGAGGGCGCTTTGAAATCCTTTGGGTGACTTTTTTCTATTCAGTAAACTTTGAACTAGTTTTTCGCCTAGTTCTGTGCATTTGGAGATCTGTTTTTACACTTGCGGAACAATCGGGACAAATTTCAAATTTCTATTTTATGATGCTACGCAAAATTGATAACAACTACAAGATCCGACCCATTGTTGTGTCTAAATTTTTGTAACCGATTATCCGAGAATGCCAATCCATGTAAATGATAAAATATGGTCAAGAGTAGTAAAATGTCTGGTCACCAGTGATTTGCCAACGTCTACATGTTTGAATATATCACAAAAAACAAAAGCTATATTTTCTTCACAAAAAAAACCTCTGCGTGAGCCTACCTTGTCTGATAATTTCTGATATCAGAGACTAGATCATTACTATTCTGGTGTGGAAAATGAACCTGAATTGCTCGATTCTCTCAAAACCAATTAGGAATCTCGTTCAAACTCGATTTTCGAGACAGTAGACCATATTTCCAGCAGATTGGCCCGAATCCCTTGTAAATCCCCAACCCGTTTTGTAGGATTACCCAAGGATTTCGAAAAATGATGGATTGAGGTCGAAGCTTTGTTATGACTAGTCTTGGTCACCCAGGGTGATGATCAAGTGGGCTTAAAATATGTTCAAATAAGAAATGGTATTCATTGTTTGGATCTTGTTGGTCAAATTTCAACTTTAAAACTTAGCAATAACTAAAACTGCCCCTGAAAACTTGCTTTAAACATATTTCGAAGGATATTTGTATTTCCTCTCCCCTTAATCAAAAGCACTTTTTTCGATCTTCGAGTTCAAGTTTGATCACGCTCAAAAAAAGGAGGAAGCTGCTTATCTGCTTTCCAACTGTTTCCAACACAACCGAAAACTGTCCTTCTAGACTGTTAGTAAAATCAGGCTGAATTGGCAGCGCGCCTTAGTAACTGTGACCAAGGATAGTCAAAACAAAAAGCTGCGAAATTTGTCCACATCTAAAGATGTCCTTGGATTACCCTTTTGACAAGTGTCCAAAGGACAAATGTTTGTGAGAAACAGAAGTGTGGAAAATGTTGACATTTCCAAATTAAAAATGATTATATTTATCGAAAGTACGACAGCGTCACCTTCTCAAATACGCCTCCATTTCCACATCGTTCTATTATGAAAACATTCTTTTTTATGAAAACAAAGCCTGAAAATGAGGTATCACCAATTCAAAGTTATTGTTTTATGCGTTAAAAAGCGCAAAAAAAGAATGCGTTGCAAGATTGCGAACAATCGCATCTTGTTCAATGTGAATTCAAGGCAATTTTAAGGAATTAAACTTGTCTTCGGCGATCAGCTCTTCGTTTAACGGGACACAAATGATTTTACTACTCTAATCAGAAATTGTGTCATTTGACAAATCAAGGATTGGACTAAAAAGAAAATACAAATGAGTTCAAATTGCCTTGAAGGGGCCATAAAAAATGTTGATTCGATCAGAGCATGAGGAAATGGCCGCCCCAGCAAGGAGAAATCAGGCTGAAAAAATACATTGTTAAATTGCATGACATCCATTAAAACTTGGCCTTTCATTTTCGTTTTCTCGATGTCGGAGCTCTTCAAAATTTTCAACTTACTCAAGGCCCCTAACTTTTCCGATAAGGCTAACTTTGTGTCTGTAATGAGACCACCCTTCCTTCAACGTCTGAAATGGGGCGATTTGCAAATTAGAACAGGAGGAAATGCATCTTCAATCTCTCTTCTTTCGGGAGGGCCGTCAAATTTCGAATCTTGCAATCATGACGGTCTTTGTCCATTGGAAATGACACAGCCTGATTTTGTGGGGCAGTCACGAACCCATTTGTACGTAGGTTGGTTGCATGCAGAGTCTGGCAATCTTGGTATCTGCTATTTTTGTACCATCCAAATGAGGTGCAATCCTTGTCATGAGACACGAGAAAACGGCAAACAAATTGGCACTTGGCGCAAGAATGCCATTATGTCATAAACCTATTACAAGGAAAGGCCCGCGCTATAAAAGAAAATAATTGATTTAGAAAGGCTTGAGGAAGGATCGATTAGATTATTCGAGTTTTGAGATGTATACTGATAAGCTATCTATGTGCATTGACCAATGATGATTTTTATTTTAGTAGGGTTGGCTGATAACACTGACACGCAAAGCTTGGCGTAAATTTGAATTAAAATGTTCTAGTGATGTAAGATCTTAACATCCAATATGCCTCCAACTTTCTACCCTTGGAAGTACTATTTTGTAGGTTGTTGGAGAGAAATTTGGAGGGAGTGGACGGCTCAAATTTTGGCCAGATTCTTAAGGTGTCTTTCTTATGCCTTCAAACCAAAAAACGCCAAGGAGCTGGTGGGGGCACACTGGATTTTTGATTGTTCAAATATGTCCACCCATTGCGAAAATCCTTTGATTCAAAATATGATTGCATCACAGTTTTCGTTTCAGGGTGCAATATTAGTGACCAGATGCTTTAAGTCTCTGAAGCCCGTATATTAAGGAAAAATGAGTGCCAATTTCACACTGGCATCCTGTTATAAGCCATACAGAACGCATTTTGATTTTTCTTCTCAACAATATAGTATATAGACTTCTGGAGAGGTGGACAAACTTCGAACTTTTTAACATGACAAGTCTTGGTGACAACTTAACATGTCTTTTTTTGAGTCATCTTGGAAACACTTGGAAGGCTGCTAATAAGGTGATCCGCTTTTTATGATGATCAAAATGAGTTCCGATAAGGAGAAACAAATATTTTTGATTCCGGTTGGAGGAAATGATAACTCACTTTTTGATACCTTGTTCAAAACATTATCGTTAGATTGATTGTTATTGGAAAGGTGGCTTATTAAAAGGTAATTTAGGTGAAGGCTTGAAAAGGTGAAATATGATTGACAAATTCAAGCCCATGAAAACCAATTCTTGAATTGAACATTTTTTTAAACCCCTTGATTATTTCCTTGGGTGACCAAGACGAGTCATAAAAAACTTCGTCCGTAATCCAGGATTTTTCTGAGATCCCTGTATAATGTTGAAGGGGGATAAAGAGGATTCTGATGAGCTGGTAACAACTTTGAAAAATAAAGCACCCTTAAGCCTAGTTAAAACTTAAATTATTTTACTTTTGAAACAAAACAAGGCCACCAGTTTTCAATCAATTGGTGCCTTCGACCGCAATTACCGTAAAATGTGCAAAAAAACTGAGTTATGTCTTTTTTGACTGATGAGCCAACTTTTGAGGCTTTCCTTGTGGCTTTATGATATGTAAATCTTCAAGCCTGAAAATGTGGTCAAAAAAGATGTTCGTAATGATGACGATGGGTAATCAGGGGGGCGGTTGATGACTTGAAGGAAATATCCGTGGGACGAATGAGCTGAGGTGGGTGGAGTACTCCCTTTTAGAGATGGTTTGTCATTTAGATTTAGCACGCTAATGCGCCCATACGTAGATAACAATCAGCTAACACTAACAGATACCGTTAGCGTAACTCTTCCATTTGGATGGAATTATTTGCTTAATTTGATCCATTTTGTTGAACTCTTGAGTGAACCAGTTTTACAAGCCTGATTGAATGTCTAATCCGACCTTAGGCTTAGTTAGCATGTCAGGAATGTGAAATGCCTCATCTCAAGCTCATGTTGAGGGCCTTTCAACTTCATCATAGCGACTGGTTTTCGAAGGATCCATTTATCTTGGCCGGAGCGATAATTATCAACGCGAAAATGATGGATTGATGCCAAGGAAAACAAGCTCAAGACATGCTGTAGCACAACCCGCATTTCCTGGGATCACAAAGTTCAAACAATTCATAATTGCATGGGTTGGTTGCCTTTCATTGCGGAACGTACTAGAAAGAGGCTCTCGATCTGTCATAACATCAAGTCCAATATTTCAAGCTCAAGAAAGGTGTCACTTAAAACATCTGAGTGAAATTGGACCCTCAATAGAACAAGTAACCCAATTTTACGACAATGATTCGCACCTTTTTCATATTTTTGAAATGGAAAGCTAAACTCATCTCCCAAGCCATCAGAATTGACCTTAATTGATTTTTCATATATATTTCGAAACATCAGACAATTCTTCGGAAATTTCTCCTCTCTCAATAAATAAGCAAAAGGGTGGTCTGAAATAAGCTTCAAAACTTGGACTTTGTACACGTTGAAAAGCATGCAACGAGACACTATCAATAATTCTAAATTTTGCCGTTATCAATCATAAACTTACTAGCGTTCTAGTTAAATTTGAAATGGCCCCTTACCATCTCTGTGCTATTTTTTCAAACATGAATTCAGCCATTTTGGAACAGAACAAAGATTAAGAGATCCATTCATATTGTAATCAAGGCAAAAATTGATGCACACTTGCGTTTTTGAAAACAAAGAAAACAAGTGTTGTTCTCTGCTATTTCAATTCTTGCTTTTAAAGTTCCATTGTGTTTGAGTTCAAGCTTAACAAATCACTACATTAATTCAAATCCTAAATCATTTGTAATGGCTGGTTTCTCCCACCCTGTACTTTCTGGGAAAATTTGACCAATCCCACTTATAAAAACTGCTATTATAAGAAAATTCAATAATGCAGTAATGTTCATCATTGAGTCGTCATATGAATCTGCAAGGATTAACAAGGCAATCAAAAAACCTTTATCTCCCGAATTTATCCGTGTCCAAGGTTATTCTCGCCCATACCTTGGAGTCAGAGCTGAAATCCATGTGCATAATTGATCGACGAGTCAGATTGAAAGTTGGGATCGGGACTTGGAAGCTGTTAGCCTTCGGCCAAATTCAATATCTCGCCCTCCAGGCCAGTTTCAGATTAATTTGAAGCCCCTTTCAGAATCAAGCACGCAGCTTCACAGAGACCCTAAGCCGCAGCATCTTAATTTCAATTATCATTATGAGCGAAAACGTTTCGCTGAACTAAACAAAGCGAAGTCAATATGATTTGACATTACGTGCCAAAATACAGAAAAGAGACTATATCGATTGAACCATGTGAATGTCGATGCAAAACCCTCGTTCTTTTTCTGTCTCTGATTCATCCTTTGTCCAGTTTGTCGCGAGGGAATGAAGTAAGAAAAAGATCATCCTTTGAAAGGCGGATTATGACAATGGTTCAACGGTACATTCACCTGAAGGTTAGCAAGAAGGATTTCTTTAGAATCTTCTTCGCTTTTTTGCATCTTCAGTTTTGGCCTTGACAAGGATAAATCTGGTGCAGACACTTTTCTGCCTTTGGCGGCCTTTGCATGTAGATTCTTTTGCGGAACTGAAGCATTGAATCGTAGTTCATGTTGATGAAAGTTGGTTAAGTTGTCGCAAGTACAATTTAGCTTCTAATGCACAGAACATAACTTGCAGATATGCCTGAACTTGTTATCATGTATTTCAATGCAAGGATATTTTTTTTTTAGAAAATGTTTCAGAAGGATGCCATGCATGGTAAAGTGTCCAATGAAAAAATGACGAGTTAGTCGGGCTAAAAGGTTTTAAAAATGGAAACGGCAATTGTAATTCCCCTAGATAGCGTCAGCTGAAAACATGTCGAAAAATTACGTTTGACCCCATTTACAAATAACAATAAATTTTGATAAAACTTCACCTTGATTTTTCTATCTTACTACCTCCAAAAGATAGAAGCTTGTTTTGCGCTTGTCTTTGAATCTGAACCCTCTGAGCAGCGCCACGGGTGATTATTTTCAGAACCTCTTGCGTCAGCTAACTCGCTCCTTCTCAAGGTTCATTCGTGTTACATAGCAGACATAGCTGACAAATAAAAGCGAACACAAAAAGAGGACTTTTGTGCTATAATAAAATATAGGGGAGGAGATGTGGTCAAGTGGAGAAGGCACCTTCCTATTGCGAGAGAGGTCGTCGGTTCGAATCTCCTCCTTGACTTCTCTCGGAAGGATAAGCCCTTTTTCCTGACCACAGATGGCGGACCACAACCGATGAAGGATATTGCATAACCCAATGGAATAAATCGACGAATGAATTGGCGTGTGAGAACGAAGCATAGACGAAATGGACACGACGCCTTGAATGGCGGCCATCATGGAACTCTTCCTTCAGTTTCTCTCTATCTCTATTTCCCCTTGTCCAATGATAAAATAACTTATTGCAATAAATATTATATTAAAAATTGTTCACCTACTGATTAAATAATTAAAAATATCATCTTCAAATAAGTTACATTCCAAAAATCAAAGAAAGTCGGCTGCCACGAACGAAAAAAGTAATTAGCGTTTTAATGACTTTTCCATTAATGTCAAATGACCCCCCTCACCCCCCGACACTCTCCGTACCGCACTCAAATTTTAACCCAATATACCAAGACAAAATTAGCAGTCTCTTTGTTAATTAGATGTTTTCTTAATTATTTACCTGAAAACCGTCGTTCCAAGAAATATAGTTAATTTGCATGCGCTTTTCTGAATACACTTGCTTTAAAGTAATGAACTCTCGGCTTTCAATTAATTCTTTGTTTAGAGTGAGGCTCTAAGCAGTGCCTAATTCAGTGTATTGTGTTCTGATTGTCTTCCTGTCTCTCAATGCACAGTCAAACTACCAAGACAAGTGATCTTGAAATTCGCTAGTTTTTCACAAGTGACAAAATCTGAGCATTGTGATAGTTTGACAAGTTGTGCTGAGCAACTTTTTTTTACAAAATAGACAAATGGGGACGATTTGACACCGACTCTTGAGCGTCTAATGGCCTCTTTTGATTCTCTTGCAGATCCGGAAATTCTCGAGCAGGGTTCAAGAGATCAAGTTGGAGAAATCCGAGCTCAAGCCATGGGAAACATTGAACACTAGGATTGGAATTGTTGAAGCACAGGAAGAAGAAGAGGAGAAGGAGGATTCGGGCCATATTTTAGGGCCCTTGGATGCATGTTTTCGTGATCAGAAAATCAGCTGTCGTTTGTTCGAGCCTGGCAAGGAAATGGAGGAAGGGATGCCATAAATTCACAGGGACATGACATTTCGTGAGCGATTGGTTCGTGAGACGTAGTTTGCGTTTCGAATGATGATGACATGGACGGATTAATTCCGAATCATGATTGATTTCATCCTTCAATCTCATTGGGATTCATTGAAAAGAGTGAACGAACCCCTCAATAAGGATTGACTCATCGACCTTGCCAACCCAAAGAAAAAACATGGCGACAAGCTCTTACATAAGTTCGTGCATTTGTTGCTCGCTTCTGACAGGATGCATTTTCACCGGGATTGTCACCATGGTAAATATGACTTTAACTCCTAAAACATCTTCGATGTAACGTTCTTGCCTTTGAAAACGCAAATGATGTCGAAATATGGTACTTCAAATGGAAATAAGGGCACCCTGCCATCTCAACTGAAAACTGAATTGCCTCCAAAACTGGATGACGCCTTTGTCGATCAAAGAAAGTTTGATGAACAGGTGAATCAGTTTTTGGCTTCATGGGCTTTGAAATAAATGGCGATCGAGAGCATTGCTTAAACATTACCAATGTAGAAATCAATTGAGGTTAGTTCCTGACCGAATTAGTGACCGTCTGAGAGAAGCAGTTTATTATAAAATAAAAAAAATTGGACGAAATCTATAAACAAATCATCCACGATGGCTCATGTTTTTTTGAGTAGGTACGTAGTGTTGCCATTTTGACACTGAATTTATGCCTCTTGCCTTTCAAAAAGTCTGGTTGGGATAAGATTTTTGACCCAAAGCTTGAACAAGGACCAAAATGGTAACACTATGCCAAAATTCGAACTCGAAACACATATGCTACAAACAAGTAAAACACAAGTTTTTACACAAGTAAAAACCAAAGTGATGTACTGTACTAGGACTAAAGTTTAATTTGGATATTCAGTCATCTATTTCACCCAAGCAAAAAATCTTTTTGATGTCAAAGTCCTTCCTACAACGTGGAAATATATTTTTTTCCATCGACGCTAAAAATGGCCTAACCCAAAATATATAAAGAATACCAAAAGAATGCTCGCCTCAATCAAAAGAAAAGACCGTCATATGCCTGTCCGTATCTTGAAAATTCTATTGCTTATATAGCTACATTTGCGAACCAATTTAGAAAACTGTCATGTTTTTGAGGATATCAAAAAGGCGGCAATAACTAATGTTGCCAATATCATTCACGGCTTCATGGATATAAATCTTACCCTCAGCTCTAATGAGCTAAAATTAGTCATCATTTGGTCAAACGACTCGTATCGTAAGAAAAAATAAACCCAGATTTAATAAGAAAATATTTACGGCTTGATCGAATCAAACATCATGGTGGTAGCTCAATCTTTCAAGTATCTCATTTTGATCTGATTCAAAACATTCCAA
This sequence comes from Tigriopus japonicus, assembly GCA_010645155.1. Classification (NCBI taxonomy): domain Eukaryota; kingdom Metazoa; phylum Arthropoda; class Copepoda; order Harpacticoida; family Harpacticidae; genus Tigriopus; species Tigriopus japonicus. The sequence continues at coordinate 7,546,367 of CM021316.1, read as the reverse complement.
GCCCTCTAAAATGGAGTTTCAATGATGCAGAACAAATCAAAAATTATGGCGATCCCCACTCAACTTTCAATGAAATCCAATGCCTCAGTCCAAAAAGACCTTGACTTTTCAACCAATCAAGATTCCCAGAAATCCATGATTACACTTTGATGAGTGACTTGGAGGATGCATGAAGATGCATTTGTATGTTTATACTTTGAGAAGTTGGAAAACAACTTGATCTCAAGAAATGATGCAATCTCAAGATGTTCCCTCTTTTTTGACAACTCCCTTTGCCTTTGATTTGGTTCCAGTTTCTGTATTTGGCTGCTTTCGTCATTGAAGTGTGGTGGATTATTGAAGCAGAAGGTGAGTGCGTCAAATCTATTCCAAGCTGGAACTTCCGTTGGAAAACAAACTTGGATTTTGTTTCATCTTCCAGTGCAACTTCCAATCCCAGCTTACCTTTTAACTCTGATCTACTTCTTCCTCACCATCTTGGCCATCTCGATGTTGGTGGGTTTGCGCACCAAGAAGACTCGTCTCGTTTTGGCATGGATCATATTCTTCCTTTTGTCGGTGGTGCCAGAAGGAGGGATGGTTCTTTTTATGTCAGTCTACTCTTGGGTAAGAATTATGGTTCAAGCGATTTCCTTTCAGTCTTTTTTATTGGCTGATTTTTGGCTCATTGATGGAGGGGATGAAATTGAAAATGGATTGTTTCAGCATGGAGGCGTCTACGGAGTGATCGAGTTGACTATGTGGGTTTGCCGAACCTTAATAAGTGTAAGTGCATTTTCCTTATTGCAAATATCGAAAGAGCTCCACATACTACCATAGAGTCTAAGGAGCGCTTTTTGAAATGGGGTGTTTTGCTTCCTTTTATCTCGAAAGGAAAGACTGATGAGATTGTTTGGGTGGTCCTTGATGCAAATAGCGTAATGAGCATTCAACTCAGATGCTTTTTAGTTGTACCCACGTTTGTTAGGTAAAGGTCAATGCCAAATTTGCATATCCCATAGCCTTCCCAAAATGCGCAATTTGATAGCGGTCACAATAAAGAGAAAAAGAAATAACAATTTTTTCATCAAAACCGGGACATTTGTTAACAATGGGGACTGAAGAGGCAAAAGGTCATATGCTTTGTGATTAGAGATGCATGCTTGAAGCATACTTTATGAATTGACTTCAACCCTTTTTGAGAGTATTTAACGTTTTCAAGCTTCTAAAAGACGCCATATGAATGTCAGCTTCTACGTGATAGATGTTTAACCAAAAATATGGTTAGAAATGCTCTAACAGGCTTAAAGTATGCTTAGAATCAGTAATGGAAGCATGCTTGTAGCGTGTCTTCGTGCAGACAAAACATATGAGCTATAGTCATTTTTTTTTGTTTCGAATGGATCTTTCACCTTCGGATGTACAAGGTTAGGCAGAATTAGTGAAACATTAGATTCAAGATCATGATTAAGGCTCTTGGTGTGAGCCACAATTTCAAATGATAGGTTAAAAACCCTAACAAGATACAGGAAAATTGTCATGGAACCCTGGACAAGGTGGCAAAAAAGGGTGAGGACTCCCACGTTGTTTGAGCCCACTACCTTTAAGATTCCGTGAAATCCGGCTTGATCCATAGACAAGATGGCTAAAGACTAAAATTTGTCCCCATTACTTGTGGTTGAATCTTGAAAAGGCCAAGAAGGGTGACAAGGACCACTTTTGGTTATAGTTGAAGCAGCATGGTATGATAGCCAAGAGGAGGAAAAGGTGCGTGCAAGTTGTAACATTGATATCAAGATTTTCAGGGTGGTGGTTTGGCTCAGAGGGGTACATGACAAATAATGTTCAATAAACAACTTCTTAGAGCAATCCTTTCCTATTGACCTTGTTGGTAAAGAGTCATTTCACAATATCCATGTTTCACTAATTCTGCCTAACCCTGTACAGGGTTGTTTGAAAAGTAGTAAGTTGTGACAAAAGGAGCTGATAAAGTTAACTTCAGGTCAAAATAACTTAGAAATTACAAGTATATACCTAACACTACGTTTTCCTCGTTTAAGGCACTGAATCAAAATTAGTCCTTCTAATGGGCGCTCAAAGTAAGGATGATTTTTTGAGAAAAGAGCGCACATCCACCCTGACATGAAAGTTTTGTCGAAATTTTGAACCAAAATATTCTCATTACGTAAGAATAGATTTGAGCGACTTGACATCCAATCTGTCCCCAACTTGTCTCTTCTTCCTCGGAAATGATATTTGGGATCCTATCGACCAAAGTGAAAAAAAGTGTGGACGGCTCAACGTTTTTCCGCACTTTTTTAGGTGTCTTCCCTTTGCCTAAAATTTTGATGAACCGTTGAGATTCCATGAGCTCTGGAATCATGACGAATAGTAATATTTCCCGTTATTTTTGGTCAGAGGTGTTCCAAAACTAGTCTCCTTTCTCCAAAACCGAGAAAAATTTTATTCCCGCCATTCACTATTTTTCACAGCGGTTTAAAGGCAGATTGAACCGAGCAAAAATAAAACGCCGGACATCAAGTTGGCAATTGTTGTTCCAGGAAAAAATTGTCACCTATTTGCCCTTAAATTGCATCCTAACTAATCCAAAAAATTTCAAGGCACTTGTTGGGGCACACGGGGGGTTTGATTGCGCCAAAGTGTCCACGTATTGCCGTCATTTTTAGGCTCAACGTATCAAGACGACACTACTTTCGTGTCAGGGTGTACCTTGGGTGGGGAGTCGTTAATGAATGTAAAATCATAGTTCTTTAACGAGTCAGTAAATTGCAAAAATACTTGTCTGAGTTTCCCTAAAGCTTTTGTCTTCAACTGGCATAAGTACAATTTCATCACAAACATATTGCTTTCCGTCTAGTCACTTAATTCAAAAGCGAGGGTATACCAAAATCAAGTTGGATTAACGATCGTCGAGTATATACTCTCCCCAAGTGCTGCATTTCAAACCCAGCAGTTGTCGCGAGTATATACTCACGACCGGTTAATCTGACTTGATTTTGGGAAACTTTTGCTTTTGAATTAAGTGCACTAATGTCAGATTAACGAGCTTTGAGTATTCGAGTATGCACTCGCCCCAGTTGCAACGTTTCACACACAACTGATAACCCGATAGAATGCTTAAGGAGCGTTAATCTGACTTAACTTTAGGATACTCTAAGCTAATCTTATATGCATTAACATGCAACCCAAAGTATCACTAAAAATGTTCATTAAGACTTCCATTTTCTGAAAAATTTCATGCAGGAATGGTTCAAACGGCGGAAAATTGTGTAGACCTCCCAGCACAAACTACCCCCAGATTTCTCAATTCTAGCTAAGCAGGCAGACCGCCGTGACAGTGCGGAGATCCGTGACCTCTAGATGACGTAGGCTGTATTTTCTGAATTGACTCTGAGAATCGAACTTCAAAAAGGATATTTGCGTTACAAACACGGTGGCGCACTCTATGACGTTCCTTATGAAACCATCATTTTTACCAATGTTGTTAGGTAATCCCTCATAGAGGGCGGTTTTGTCGACGTCAAAATTGAGATATCTCTATTTTATTTATCTATGCCTCCCAGCTATGTTCTGGACCGAAAATATCCAAATATTCGGCCACGCATTTTCTGTCAAACAGCGATTTTGAAAATTAGAAAACCGCAGAGCTTAACATCATCTTGTGGGGTCCAGCTTCGAACTTCTTTGAACGAATGGAAGAAGTCAAAGTCTAATCTCAAGGGTATAGAAAAAGCGAGGGAATGACTCGTTATGTATCTATTATACATTATTGTAATCTGCACTTCGAATCGTTTATGCCTGAGTGAATTAGACCGTTTTTTCGGTTCTTCCTCGAAATGCTGGCTAGAAGAGCACTTTGCTAGCTAATTCCATTTAGAGAAGAAACCGCTGATTGATAGTCGCGCAACTAACACCATTAGCTCAGACTCAGAAAGATGGAGTTCAATTTCTGACCGAAATAGACTAGAATACCAACCAATATAATTCATGCTTCATGTATTCCCTTCACTTTTGTTGCTTTATGATCCAAAGTGAAATTAAAGTTTTAGGTTCATTCATTTTTTTCCATCTTTTGATTGCAGTGGAAATAAACTAGGGCTCTCTTCGTTATCAAATTGTAATTGAAACAAGTATTTTGGATGACTGTTGGTGTTTCAAAAACCTGACATCGTACTAAAACTTAAAATAGGAAAGCCACTGGATACCCAAATTTTAGGTGTCATCGATCGCTTGGAATGGAAACTTGTACTACGTAGAGCTAAGAAACACTCACAACTTGACAAGCTAGTTACTTTTGAACAGTTTCGAAGTAGATCTAATTTCTTAGAAAGTATGCTCGGTACTGGTGCGAAAATGCAGCTTTATAATCTATTTTCTTTTCGGGTGGGGCGGATTTTTTAATACCGCTACAAGGAATGGGATTCCCTGTACAGAGAGTTAATGATTAATTTAGTTTATAAAATTACCGTTTATATGAAATTTGATCTACCAATGAGTTACTGTTGGCAGATCTATACAACCCTTGAATAGTGGGTTGGTCAGGAATAGTATCCAAAAATTTGTCCAATCCTGCCTGAAATGCTATTAAAGGATCAGCTCCTACATATTGCCGACGAAGACTAATGGGCAAAAGATTGAATAATGAAGGAGCCCGATAAAGAAGAGAGGAGAACTTCATTGTTCGAACTAGCCTTGATTCCTTAGGATTTGGAGGTGCTCTCAGAACGCACGTAAAACCTCTACGATCGCTACAAGTGATCACAAAGCCAATTTGCCGAAAAAACTATGCGAACTATTGCGAGGCTTGGTACGGCTGTTAGAAAATTTGATAATTTATAGTAGATTTGAAAGGTTGAATAAACCTCTTAACAAATTTATTGGATATGGAGTAAGTCAGGAAAGGAATGGTTGCTAAAAAGGTGCCAAGACTAGATTTAAAAACACAATGGGAAATGTAAGGTTTAGAGCCGTGGTTTCTGTTCTTAAATCCTTGGAACAGTTTGATTCAAAAGGGTGAAAGCAAATGGTCTTTTTGTTATGAAAATGAACATTCAACAATTCGTACATTTTGTGGCAAATCAATATGGTGCATTCATGTTTCATTTTATTCCAATTTCTTAAAAAGGAAACCGTTTTCTAAAGATCCACATATGGACCTTAAAGGAATTAAATTGGGCTTCTGAACTGACAAAAGCCCTCAGGACAGAACAACATTACATAACTAGAGGTCAGTATGAAGACTAATTCAGGTGATCACATATTTTGAAACTCAATGGCAAAACATCAGTTGGGAGTTGAAAAAAATTCAAAAACCACAAATTAATTCTTGAAAATAATGCTAATGACCGGGCACCCTTTGGAAATTGCTGTTCTAAAAAAAGTAATGAGGAACAGGTGTGGGAACTAATATTAATTCCCCATTAAAGTCTTTGAAGACTTTGTCGTATTTTAACAGATATTATCATTCTTAACACTGCCTCAAATATTAAATATTTACTAAATTCAAATTTAACTTAAGTTTAAGACTGCCAACAAAAAGTTAAGCAATTAAAAAATGTCGTTTTTGACGCAATATGGTTGCGACAATTGATGTTTTGGCGAGATTTCCAAACAGTTGAGTCGGAATACTTTGGGTTTACCTCACTTTCCAAAAGTTTTCCTTTGCCTTTAGTTCTTAACATCGTAAATAGAAGGGGGAAAATTAAGTAAAGTGAAACGGCAAAGAAAGAAGTTTTTAAGTTTAAAATATAGCCAACAAACGTTTTTTTGCTTAAAAATGGCCAAAAAAGGTATTTTTTTTTCACTTCAACTGGCCAAAAAATATTTTTTTTTTCGCTTCAAATGGTCAAAAATGTTGTTTTTAATTTGATATTCAATGTGCCAAATTTAGTTGGCTTCGTTTTTTCAGACGGCAAATATTCTGTTCGTGGGTTTTAAGCCATAATTTTTGGACTCGTTTTTCACCTTGGAAAGAAATTGACGACCGCTTTTAGGTTGCAAAGTCGCATTCAAATTTATAAACAAAAAAAATTACAGAGTGAAATTGCAAAAAAAGGTTTTTTCCATTTGAAATATTGGAAATGCGAAAATAAGTTTGAAAAAATAACTTGCAATGCCTAAAAAAGTTTTTTTTCAAGCCAAAACAGCCAAAAAAGTTTTAAAAAGGTTAAGACTTTTTCATCTTAGCTGTTATCATAAGGATAAGACCGCAAAGTATCCTAAACTCGATTACAGAACAAGATGGAACTTGAAATGTTTGACCATCGATGTCCTTCATGAACATTTAATAACAGACTCAAGAAACGTCAGAAAGAAGCAAGGGTGCATTTAACATTTATCGCGTTGGCAGAATGAATAGTATCGACGATTGAGTGTGAAGATCTCAGACTAAACGTCAAAGAGCCTCAAATTTCCACTCAAAAAGCAGAAAAAGGCATTTGTTTCGTCGAGTCATGTTGACTTCATCCTTTTCCCCCATTCATCGTAGGTTGTGGGAACCATGTGCATCCATTCACTATACTGTGCCTGGAAGGATGAAAAATCGGTGCTCCGATCGCTGCAAGAACT
>CM021316.1:7506916-7539712 GCA_010645155.1 Tigriopus japonicus | reverse complement strand
GTCGAGTCATGTTGACTTCATCCTTTTCCCCATTCATCGTAGGTTGTGGGAACCGTGTGCATCCATTCACTATACTGTGCCTGGAAGGATGAAAAATCGGTGCTCCGATCGCTGCAAGAACTGAACGTGGTAAGTTATACATTCATTCATCCATCCATCCATCCATCCATCCATCCATCCATCAACGGATACTAGTTCAACTGAATGAATACTTGTCAAGTTTTCTTAATTGCGAGGTGTCTGCCATATGGACTTTACTCTATGGACACGAAAGAAGGCAATTCGAATGCTTCTTTGGTCGAGAACTAAGAAAACGGAGGCTTTGAGTACTCAACCTGTATATTGTTTAATGTTTATGGGTTCATCCATTCATGACTAGGGGTGCAGCAGATTTCAGGCAAATAAGATTTTATGCCCAAAACATGTTTATTTGCTATTTGCTAGCTTTTCAAATTCATTTGCCTATTTTGGGCAATTAAATACAAAATTTGTCGGTTTTGGGGCAATTGAATGCAAAATTTGACGGTTCTTTGGGAAATTAAATGCAAAACTTGTCGGTTTTTGGGCAAATCAATGCAAAATTTGTCTTTTGTAGGAAAAAATAGGAAAAACATATTTTTGCTCAAAGTATTTTGTTTAAGTAAAATAGATTGAGTATTCAATGGAAAAAAATTATTTTCTCTTAAATGTTCCTACACTTGCATTCGACTTTGTTGTTGGTGAAACATATTGCTCATTTTCCAAATTTAGTGGCCAGTTTTGCTATTTTTGGGGAAATTTTTGTGCCTATTTGCCATTTTGGACGCGTTTATTTGCCATTTTTGGGCCTAAAAGGCATGTTTTATTTGCCTGATATCTGCACCCGTACTAATGACACTTATAAAACCATTAGAGTTTCTTTTGGAATTTTGACTGATTTTTGTGGCAGATGCTGTTCAAATGTGGCGGATTTTTGGAGACCAATTAAATAATCAACGTTTTCCTGTTGCGCATTGTCAGATTCTAGAACACTAGACGGAAATCAGTTTACGTTTTTTTTTTTTCTTTTGGTTGAATTAAAACTTTGAAAAATATCTCCATGTTATTGGCTTTAAAAATGACTTCTATCAATTTCAAGAGGGAATGAAAACTTGAAATATTTTGCCATGGTAAGTTAACACAAAAAAGCAAATGAAAAATAGCTTGATTTTAATTTTCCTAAAGAGCTTTTTAGAACCATGGGGACATTCATGCCGAACTGAAAACGTTCTCCGTGGAAACAATCCTCTTTACTTAAATGTGTTGGCCTTTATCATTTGAGGTGATTTTGACTCACCGGGGAAATTCCAAAAGTGCTGGAAATTGTCTCGAAAGTGTTTCCAAGAAAACTTATTCAAGCATTCTCTTTCTTTTACTTGAAGCTAGCCAAGATTTTGTAATTGGGCCATTCTGATCCGTTGGAATCAGTCACACAAACCATTTATACTACTTGGTCGTCTTGATGAAATGACTGGCAAATAGTGACAGGTCGTTTGTTAACTTGATTAACAAATGTACAGTACTTTGGCTATTGGTAACCGCACAACGAATGTTTACAAAAATCCGCTCGTCAGCTCTCCTTGTTTGAGGCTTGTCAACAAATCACAAAACTGTTCCTTCTGTACTCGAGAGTTGTCTCTTAGTACTAAAATGGCTTGAATCAATCCAAAACAAGTAACAAATATTGATGTGACAGAGTAACAGTTCTACAAATGAAATACACAATAAATATTTGGGATAGAGGAATCTCTTTAGCTTTCCATAAAAATGATGTGGTGCCTAAAACCATGTTAATAACTTATAGAAAAAAAATACAAACGTAGGTACATTTGCAATGTTCAATTAATGAGGGGAAGGACATATTTTTGGTAAGTTTTAAGTTCATTAAAACATATAGTGTTTTTTTCCAACATATCATGGTGCTAATACTATTAGAAACTTCAACTTAATACTAAAATCACAATGTTTGAAAGTACATTTTCTAGTGTTAGACCGAGAGGGCTCATAACCGAAACCGAAAGTTTCGGCCGAAAGAGGGCTTAACCGAAACCGAAAGTTTCGGCCGAAAGAGGGCTTAACCGAAACCGAAAGTTTCGGCCGAAAGAGGGCTTAACCGAAAACGAAAGCAGCTGACTACAGAATTGTGTAAATGCAAAATCCACCTTAAAAAATAAATTGCTCATGTGTTCGATGTTGGGTAGGGCGTAGATTTTTTTAAAAAAAACGGAAACTTGAATTTCAGTGGTTTTTCGCCGAATTTTTTTTTCGATTTTGTTGTCAAACTCCGTCCTTTATAGTCCATGTCTGCTTTCGGTTTCGGTAGGCATAACCGCACATTTCTGCAGTGGCCAAGTCAAGGACAGACTTAGCCAGGAAAATATCAACATTGTATTTTCATTGTAACACAGTTGTTCCATTAAAAAATCAGTGGTTTCCCATATTTATCTCACACACTGCACATGATTTAAAGTATAATGTTCATGAAGATTTCAAACCTTTGGATGACTTGCTGGCATTTTTCAAGCCAAATGTTTGACAAATCATATAAACTTGAACTGAAGTTGACGTAGCTAAATGGCGCACCATTGAGATCTATTGAGTACTAGAGGGAATGTAATCGTAAAAACGGGTCGCCCGCATTGACATCTTTTAATACTGGTAAGCCTAAAAATGTGTCTCTGGTCGCCAACTGTTGAGCGGACAAATGTACGGGAACATTTGAAATGTGTGACCAGGAGTCAAATGTGGAATTCAGTAATGTTTTTGGGTCATTTTTTGTTATTGCTAGTGGTCACATTCTTGAAAGAACGGAAGACATCACTAGGTGACCATGCCTTGGATTTGAATACTTCAACTAGGAACTTTTTTGCCGATACATTGAAAAAGCCATTGGTAGGAAGAACACAAATTTAAGCTTTTGCGTTATGTAGGGTTAATCCAATGCATATATGAACAGAAACTAACTTGAGGCTTCAAGAACGAGTTTAAAAAAGTTGGTCTTGATTCGCATGTTTGGTCAAACTAATTGTCCGCTCAACAGTTGCGATGGCGACATTTTTCTCATAAATTCAACGCATTCTGCCCCGCTTGCCAAATCAGCCAGACTAAAGCTTGCACACTATCTAGTGATTATAATTGATCTAAGGCAAGGATGACTCAACGAAGGATATATTACAGAATACCACTTAAGGCCGAGTTACTACAATGAAAATTCAACGGAACATTTACTGCTTTGAAATAACCTCTCATTTTAGTACAATGACAGGCCTTAAGCTGTATTTCTGTAATTCGTCCTGAGAAATTAAGATGGCCTTGTCTAAGGTCGCCCGTCGCCAACTGGTGGGCGGACAAAAGTGCGGGAACATTTGAAATGGGTGACCAGGCAAATGACAATCATGCAATCGATGAATCAAAGGAGGAATTGAGTAATGTCTTTCGGTCATTTTTTGCTATTGCTAGTGGTCACTTTCTTGAAAGAACCTGAAGACGTCACTAGGTGACCATACCTTGGATTTGAATACTACAACTACGAACTTTTTTGACAATACTTGGTGCACCCTGTGGGGTTGATCCAATACGTTTATAGGCAAAAACTAACTTGTGGCTTCAAGAACGAGTTTAAAAAAGTTGGTCTTGATTCTTAATTTTTCTTAATTTAATCTTAATTCTTAATGTGATTCTGATGTTTGGTCTCACTATCTGTCCGCTCAACAGTTGCGAGGGCGACATTTTCTTAACAAATTTAACGCATTCAGGCATCTGACCGGTGCCAAATCAGCCTGACTAAAGCTCTCGGCTCACTCTGTCTAGCTATTAATTGACGATGTTTGTGACGCACGCATAATTTGTATTATTTTTAACATCCAGTTCAAATTAAAGTTAATGTGAGTCGCAAAGCTTGCTTTTTTCAAAAAATTTGGCCTCACAAAGTCGTTTAAAATTATTTTCATAACGTCATCCAGAGGCAAAAAATAGAATCAAACAATCGTCCCAGCGACGACGGAGGTTTGAAGAACACACCTATTGCAATCAGATACCAATATCAAAATGTACTCTCACCATTTATTCTCATGAAGAAGCACTGAATTTCCTGGACTGGTAGGCAAGCGATGAGAATTATGATTTCTAGTAAGAACAAATTTATTGCTTTCTTCTGCTAAAGAGACGTTGCTTGGACTTAGGTCTTGAAATATGTAGACTACGTATTTCAATTTTCAGTTCAATCCAATGCTGGAGTGAAAATGTATGCCTTTGCAAATTTTTATATTGAAGAGAGGATTCAAGAATGAATGAGCTTGCCTTTCTGTGGTAAAACTGTTACCAGAAAAGCGTTAGCTCATTCATTCTTACTAAGATTTGAGTTGTGATTTGAGAAAGCACATTTTGTCACAACATCGTTCAATTGAGATGAAAATCGAAATAAAATCTACGTTGGCTAAATAATACTACTTATTTGCTCCAACTGGACATCATAATTCTAATCGCTGGCCTCCCCCTCCAGGAAATTCAGTGCTTCTTGTTCTCAGACGTGACTCTTTTCAGACTAACGGTGATTTCCATCCTCACGGCATTGCCGGAGAATATCAACAGAAACTAGCCAATTCCACGTTTCTCGGTTATCAAAATGAAGGCTTCAACGGAAGCTTTCCAAGTCATATCCACTCATCAGGAGGAGGTCAACATTCCGCCCTGGCCATAACCAAATATAGCTCGTCCTCGACGTCCGCTAATTCTAAGCCTTCCTCCTCCTCCAAATCTCTCAAAAGGTGAGTTTTTTTTCTGAGCTTATCGAGTGACATCTTCAATCTGGCGGATGTTGTTTCTGTGGGTACCAGATGATGAGCGGAAATTGGAACCAACGAGAAATTTTGCGTCGAGGATCAGATCAAACGCTTGAGCAGGTGGCAGACTTGACGTTCCATTGAAAGAAAAGATAGGGAACAGCTCGAAAAATGACCCCATATGGGGCTTTTGCGCCTTGAAGCTCTCCTCTAGCTTCAGTTTACTTGACAAGGAGAATACATGCCTACCAGACGCATATCCAGTACGTACAGTAGACCACTGGATCATGCCTCAAGTACATTTTGATAAATGGAACACTGTCAATGGACTGGGATCATACGCATCGTCGATTTTGTTTCACGATAGAAATTGAGGGATATTTTCACCCAAACCACGGACAAAACATCGCTCAAGTTGTAGCTAAGGAGCCAAAATCGATTTACTTCGTAGGTCTTTCAAAGTTCTCCTTTCTCATATTGAGATGAGCCATGAGGACACGTCAAAGAAGGGATGAAAATCCTCGGAAAAGTTTGCTTCGCATTTCAATAGATTTTGGAAAGCCATGAGTGGGTTACCCCAATTCAAGTTTTCCAAGCAAATGCGCATCTGTCGTCTAAGAGAAGCGGTTTCCGAGTGTTCAAATCCTCTATTGAAGTAGAATACGGAAATATAAAGCCTTGAGAAACTGAAGCTTTGAGAGTTGCATTGGTTTGAATAATGTCTTGCAGCAATTAACATTAGAAACGTAATGATACTGTATTCGTGGACACCACAGTTTACCCATCAAAGACGAAAAATAACAGTAATGGAATTGCCCCCGGGTTTCATGATGAACGACGCACGTTCAAAATATCTCAAAAATTGTAAATGAGGTCTTAAAAAGAGCTTTGCGTACCGACTGCACAGTACATCTGTGTCCAAGGGGTATATTTCTCAAGAAACTCGCGAAACAAGGAGCATTTTAAGTAATAGAAGTATTCCATTTGGCATTTGTACAATGTGAGATGGCTTTGATTCTACCGGGTGATTCATAAGCAACAGACCAGGAGACCATGTCCGTAACTCAGAAATAGTTGATCTCACAAAAAAGAAGCAAAGCACAGAAAGACGCGGCAGTTAATGATTTTTACGATATATATCTTTTTATTCCCTTTATTACACACTAATTTCGGTTTTAGTCAAATTTCGGGACCGAGAAAAACGTCGGAGTTACGAACGCTCTTTTATTAGTAATGATTAGAGAGAGGAAGTTTAGACGAATAAAACTGTCAAATTAGGCGAAAAAAGCCGAATAAAATTGCCCGATTAGGCGAAAAAAGCCGAATAAAATTGCCCGATTAGGCGAAAAAAGCCGAATAAAATTGCCCGATTAAACGAAAAAAGACGAATTAAATTGCCCGATGAAACGAAAAAAGACGAAAAAACTGTATTTCACGGTAAAAAACTAACAACTTGCCTGTAAAGAGGATACAAAGAGCCTTAAACTGCTGCCCAGAAAGTAGACGAAAAGTGTGTCCCAATTGAAGGGAAACACTTGCTCCCTTGTGTAAAACGGCAAAATCTACAAAAGTTACGAACGGAAAAGTGCCAAATGAACAAGAAATGGTCAGTGGTACATATAAATTAAAAAACAGTTCAAAAAGAGTTGAAAACCGCCCTTTTTTCAACGTTTTCAGTTGAGCATTTCAGTTGCATTTAATAGCAAATTTGCTGACACATTAATTGTTCGCATAGTCGGATAGCTTTTTTCAATCCAATAGTTGCCTTTTCTTTCCGTGTCTGTCAGGAAATCCTACAAGTTAAAATTTAAGTGTGGATCATATTTTGTTCGAGCAAAAACGCAACTGACAATCAAACTATTACTTTGGCCCATGTTTTGGCGTTGAACTTTTTTGAAAGCGTCTATTTGATTTAATACTTGAGAAAAAACTTAAAATCCAAGAAAATTTTCCATTTTTGACTAACCAGACGAAAAGAGTTGAGTAAAATTGCCGGATTAGACGAAAAAAGACGAATAAAATCCAAATTAGACGAATAAATTTGTCGCGACGAATAAGGGTAAAAAAGACGAAACAAGAAGAATACGTTTATTCGTCTAAAGTTCCTGTCCCTAGTAATGACCCTTCACGGGAAAAATTGTCGTCGCTAAAATATTAAACTTGGGTGAAATTATTTTTTCTGGATCTTCAAGCCCCGTGTTTGGCAAATTACATCCAATGAAGGTGAGGTTCATGTATGGTTTCAATCACGAGTTATGGACGATAAAGTTTGGTGTTCCGTTTCTTCTCAGACAGTTGACCCTTAATTTTCACCAGATCAACATCCTAGACAATGTATAACATGCGCGTACTGGCAATCAAATGCTTACTGATTACTGATGAAGTTATCCAGATGAGGATTCTCTTTAACAAATCATCAAGAGTCATTGGATGAAGAATCAATCCTGAGGAACACCTTGCTCATTACAAAAAGAGCCTTCAACAAAGTGCTGTTGGCAATTCTTGCAAAGCGCTCCAAGTCATGTCACATACATGATACAAAAAAAATATTTTGCTGATACAACTGAAAGGAAATTAGAGACTGTTTTGTTCTTTTGATTTCAGTTTCAAAATTCAAATCTCATTTTGCATTTCGTTGCAAGTGATCCTTAAGGCTCTTACTTATCAAGCATACCTTAGAGAACGGAAGAGTCATTGTCGTCATTTTGCTTGCTTTGTTTACCTCTGAAGCTTGTTTAAAGCTGCATGAAAAAGCAAAAAAAAACTTAAATTATCAAAAGCCCTTGCCCATTCAAGTGGAATATGGGCAAACCAGACTTATTTGGGGAGGTTTCAATTCGAGTCTTACGTTTCAAAAAGTAGTTAATGCTGAATCACTCTTGCTACCTGTTATGAAATATCCGGCGTTCTCTGGTATCACTCCTCTGTGGAACTCTATGAAATAGACCAGACATTTCACTTTTTCTATTGTTGGCAAATTTAATCTTGTTCCACCTTCCTCTACTTGGATAAACCCAGGCAAAGGCCCATCTTTACAGTTGGAGGAAAGAGCCTTTTGGAAAATGGAGGTCCTGACAGATCTGTTCTCATCCAAACAACAACAAAAACATCCCCTTTTGCACCAGCTCTTTTTTGCGATGACACCGAAATCAACTGTTGTGCTCAAAAATACAATTTCCCACAAAATGTATTTAACCAAAGACACTCGAAGTCAAGACAATGCAATTTATCAAAAAAGTTATTTAAAATCTTGAATAGAAAGCAAACTGCGAAAACAGTTTTGAAACTAATCTTTTAAACGGCACAAAAAAAATATTAACGCTCAGAGCTATTAAAACTCAGCCAAAGCTTAGTTTCTGATCAGGATACGAGTAAGTGAAAAACAATCTTTATTTTTCCAATGGTTATTTTGGATTTTTAAACTTTGGATCACTATTTTTTAGTGAACAAGTCGAAAGAACGAAAGTGATTTAGAGGATTGTTTTTTTTGTTCTTGTGGACTATTTTTGGAGTAAGTTTTGTGTACTTTGCGATGATTTCATTTGGTTTGACACCATAATGGTATCCAGCTTCGTGAGTGAATCATTAATTGACGCTAACTCGACACCATAAAGCTTGAGGGATGCAAAAGGAAAACTTGGATTTGAAATTTGTTCATTTCGCTGACGATCTACATAACTAACGAGTTTACGTCTAAAAAGGGGTGATGATGAGCATTGGGGGAACTTTCAATACAATCTTGTCCCGTGACAACCTCTCAAAGGGATGTGATCTTCAAAGACACTTCATGAAACACTTCAAAGCCTGACCACAAAGTATGAATTTTGAGTCCAAATCATACGCCTGTGAAAGTTTAGAAACACGAAAAACGTTCCACTAGAATTTTACCATGGAAATGAAAGCTTTTTGGGTGGCATGATAAATTGACCGTACAGGAAAGATTGAAAGGATGCTCTTTGCCTAAGAAATGGAAAAAATAATTTCTGGGCTTTTGAAAATTTGCAAATGAATAAATTGGTTGTGGGGTATATATCGAATGGTACGAGTGGTTTAAAAAGTTAGTAATTAGTCAGAAACTTACAGGAACCTGGAAAACTTTCAATCTACTTCGTCTAGCCGTGGAGAACGTTATAATCGAACGCATATAAAGAACGTTATCTTTAGAGAGGAACTTGGTCTATCATATAATATTAGTTTGATGACTTCTCCATTCAAATCAGATTTGAAGAAACATACGCAATTTAAGGATCCTTTCTCGTCCGCACGAAGTTAGTCGTAGGAGAAATCATTTGTTACTACCAGGAATGCTTTCCAAACCCGGGAACATTAATCTTAATCGCATCTTGGAGGTGGGAGTTCCATCTGACATTCTTTACCACAACCAGTTACCATTAGTCGCTCTCCCTTGGGCTCATGAGTCTGAGGCAATGCATGATGTATGAACTACGAACTTCCCGTTCTATTTTTTATACCGGCCTTTAATATAAATAACTGACTGGAAGGTCACAATGCATAAGATTTAGAGGTCATAGTAGTAGTAAAACCCCAAAATCTGCACCCTGACACTAAAATTTGACCTGTTTTCGAACTTTGTAGTATGTACTGGATATAGCAGAACTGGAATTTTGTGCCACAGTTTGCACTTGGATGGTTCCACTAAAAGGACCCTATTCTCGCTTTCCAGATCCTCGTCAGCTGCTTCGGGAGGATTCGTTTCCGCTTCCAGGTTGAGCTTGAACGAGATCGGTTTGGCACCCCAGCAGTTCAATCACATGCCATTGTCAGATCAGCTGTCGACTGTGCAGCGTCAGCTGTCGAGATTGTCATTGAATATTACGGAATCGGGTTACCGGAAAACCGAGTTTGACACTTCAAAGTTCTCGCGTTCCCTCGTGTCCAAGAGTCGTACGCTATCACAATGGGATTTGCCTTCCTTTGGAATGGACCCCGATGCCCCTGTGTTCCTTCAAAGTGGAACGTATGGCCTTGGTGGCCAATCCATCAACGGAATCCATCAAAGGCTGTTGTTGCCCGGGGATCGGAAAACGACTAAGAGTTCACTTCAATGGTATCGACCTCGGTCCCTGGTCAATTTAGAAGACGATACCTCATCCATTTGGTCTGGGATTGGACCGCCTGTTTCCCAGTATAACGTAAGAGCCTTCAAAATGTTAATGGATGTACTTGAGTAGATAGGTGGCTTCATTTCTCATGTCATTGCAGAGCCTAAACCGTCAGAAGCTGTCGAACCAGTTTCGAGCCCAATCTCTGGGGGCGCTGAATTTTGGACACTTGAACGAAGAGGCCATCCTTCATGGAAGCGTCGGGCCCTATTTCCATTTCCGACCTGAGGACCGAAGACCTCGAGATTTCCCCCAGGGAAGTCGAATATCACTGGGCCAGTACTCGGACCACATTGACAGATATCGAGATGTGGCTCTTTGATCCCCATATCCCCACTTAGAGTACTTTATGTGTCTATCTATCCATCTGTCTGTCTATGAGATATCCGTATGTAGAAATACACACGGGCTGCTGCTAAATTGAATTTTTATCGTGATCTTGTTGGAATGTCTACACTTGAAGCGACCATCAAGCAAGTCCAGTCAGGAGAAGGCCCACGAAAATGAAAGACAAACATGGAGAATCAAGTTAACCTTTTTGGGGGCTGTCTCTGGGTGAGACGGACGTAATCAAAAGAGAGACGTATGTTTTTGAAGTACAAGTAGCAATTATTGTATACTAAACGTCACAAGTCGATTTCTACCTCAGGGGAGTTCTGGCAATCCTGGTTGCAGATTAAGTCCATTACCTCTCATACAAATAAGGTAGCAGTAGTACCTTATGCATCCTTATCAAAGGTCAACTTGTTCAAACGTAGTGTTGATCTTAATAACTTGACGAGACCGATTTTACTAATTAGTCTCGTTTCCGACGGATTCATTTGTCTTGAAGGTCCATCAAAGACTTGATTTATTTATGTGCCTTTTTGAAAATTAGAAAACCAGCTGTGGTGGGAATGCTAAAAAGTTGCATTATCAGGACCAAGATAATGAGATTCATATTTTGAACATCTTGCTTGGGCGCTTGCGGCATTTCTAATCTTAACTCAAAAAGACTTGAAACGAAACAAACATGGTCTGTTAACGCATTTTGGAAGAAATACGAGGGAATAACCACATACAAGAATGTAAAATTTTGTTGCTAATTCCCTTGAATTAAATGCACTTTGCCTAGCTTTCTTGAGAACCCATGACGTTCCTTTTGATTTTCCTTGTCATTTTCAAATTATTTCTTCAAAATCTACGTGTTGCATCTTTTGTACTTTTCAATTTATAATGCTTGGCTTGGCTCTTCACCTTTTATTTTTTTTTCAATGAATAATGTTTCTTCCAATGCTTTAAAATGATCCCCAAAATTAACATACCCGCATTTAATTGACATTCTCTCATTGATTTCTATAAACGCACTGTTTTTAAGATTTAAATTGGTTTGAGATATTGGCATGTGTGGAAGCGTGAAATAATCAAAATGTTCATAGTGGTCTTCTTTAGAAATGAGCAAAAACACACTGGAAGATCAATCTTGATTGGAACAAGAAAACCGATCCAATTTTTCTTGTTGCATTTCAAACTGTGGGATAAAAACTCCTTCGAAAGTGTACTTTCCACGCTTTATCTTCTTTGTAAGCAAGATGGAGCTCTTTGCACGTTCCTAAGATCACTTTCATCGGGAAAGTCAATTCCCACAAGTGTTTTGGGCACCACTTCCCTTAAATAGCACTCCAATTTATGCACAAACATCCTATTCTCGCATCCAAATGAATTGCACCACATTGGTTTTGGTCCAATAACTTAAGGAGAAAAGAAAGTAAAGGCCCGATCTGATCGATTGTATACACGAGTGCATAGCAAATGGAAAGCAAGGCCTATTTTTAGACAGCCCTATTTAATATGTCACGCATTTCTTATCTAATCTTGAGTATCTTTACAACTGAGGGCTCAATTTTTTGATCCAAAGCCTTGACTCATTTCCATGCATTGTTTCTTCTAATGATCCATTCCCACATCTTCCATCTACAGTTCTATATAGACAGAAAAGTCACTCCACTTGGGTCAGTGGAGATTTGTTTTGAGCTCATTTCAGCAGTCCAACAGCAAGGGTGCCAGGGAACTTGATTGTTTATACATTGCTCTAGTTCGAGCATAGAAGTTGAAAGAGCAAATTCCGCCACTGACTCCCTGAAATCGCAAATTCCAGTTTTGAATCACGTAGCTACGTGGGCTCAATGTCAAATCCCATCGCACACACAGTGCCAGCTTGTTGAATCACCAACAATTTGGAAGTGACACATCTGTGCATATAGAACTGTACTTCCATCCAGATATACGTGTTTTTGGATTGCGAGGATACTCCAACAGGGTATGTCTACCTACATTTTCAAGTAGAGTCAAATTGGAAATAACTTGAAAGGGTCCTTGAATCGATCCAATTAAAAAAAAAAACACTCGAACGGACGGCAACTTTCGCAGACCCCCAACTTTCATTCTCTTACAAGAAAGTTCCGCAAGAGACGATAATTCCGTGTCATTTCTTCAAATACAAGTCCGCGTCTTCTCTACTTGACCTCTTCGAAGGTTTACTTTTCACCTGAAACAGCCTTCGTTCCATTCAAAGGCCACCAAGAGAGAAAGAGAGGAGGAGGAAGAGAAGAGGCTCCCCATGGCCTTTTCTCCTCTTTCTCCGAGTTGGTTCGAGGTTCTTCGAGGACGGAGTTCCACTCATGCGAGAAGACACCGTCTCTGCTTCGTTCCCAAAATTTGGAACATCCGGCAGTACATCAAGAAACCTCCTGGTGAATCGAGACATTTTTTTTCAAGTGGTGAAGTTACTATAACAATCAGTGTGGTGATTTATTGAAGAATGTTGATAGAGTGGTAAGAGCTTGCGGTTTGTTAATGAAATATATGATGTTGTTTATATTTAAAGGCAATATTTTATAAGGGCTTATATTGGTTTCCCCCGGGCTAGAGATCTCAGGCTAATATCGATATTACCATAATTTGTCTCTAGAGACGAAAGATTTGAAAGCCATTATATCAAGAAAACAGATCCGTATAATAGAAATCAATGGGAGTTCTTGGGATCTTTCATGAAGGCAATTTGGGTATGGTTCTGTTTTGGGTTGAAGTTATCAAAAATTACCTCCGGATAAGCAACTTATTTTGCTATGAATTACTATAATTTGTAAGCATCACAAAAATGGAAAAACCTCTCACGTAAGAATTTTTCAATGCCACTAACAGGGGCTTCGCCTCGTGCAATGGCAAAGATATATTTTTCGACATTTTACCAATTATTTTCATAAGTTGTAGTTGTCAGACTTTTTTTGCATTTAATCTGCAATTGCTTAGAATTAGTATTAAAAAACTTGCCTTATTTTATTCTGATACAAGATCTTTTATAATAGTTCTCATGCACGTTCTTTTCGAATAAAAGCGGCTCTAGTGTGACCAATATTTGCCTAACTCATTAAGCAATGGAGTCAAATAAACAAAAATATTTGCGTCGTAGCAGCAAGGTTCTGCATAATAAAAATGTTTTGCACCAAATATCTCCTTAGGCAAACATCAAAACCAACGCACTCAAATGTTGGTAGAGGATACTGTACAAAATGGTTTCATTTTTGCAAGTGCTAGTTCCACTGTCTTGACCTTTGTGAGCATGTTACTTTGGACTGAGATGTTCACTTGGCCTGAAAACCTGGCTAAACACGCAATCACTGAGTTGTAAAAACAGGCTGAAACGAAGATTGCATTCTGACTTAACAGTCTTCTGTTTGACCATTGGAATCTTTCTCATAAACGTGAGAAGAAAGTCTGAGAGACAAAATTTAGTAAAATTAAGGAGACAAAAGGTCGCACTTTGGCTGAGTTACCTCCAAGTGAGGGCTTCTGTTGTCTCTCTTTTGTTTCTTAGCCCCAAAATAAGGAGAAACAATGTATCTATCTTTCATGAGAATGTGGATATCGATTTTCTTACGAATTATATAGACCTCTTTAAGTTGACACTAGGAAGTTAGTTTTAACTATAGGACTAACATAGAAATGACACTCCAAAAATATTTGTGAGTCAGCAAGCCTGCACTGTGTGTACAATGGAATATGACGTTGAACACACTAAGTTACGAGATTCACGGCCCAAACTTGCGTTTTTAGGGAGTCAGTGGCAAAATTGCTCATTCAACTGCTTTGGTTGAAGAAGAGCAATGTATGATGAATCAAGTCACTTGACACCCTTGCTGCTGGATCAATGAAGTGTGTTCAAAACAAATCTCCACTGGCTGTACTGGAGAGACATTTCTCTGTTATCCGTCAACAAGGGTGGCAAGTGACTTGATTCATCCAAGGATTTCGAAAAATATTGGATTGAGGTCGAAGCTTTGTTATGACTAGTCTTGGTCACCCAGGGTGATGATCAAGTGGGCTTAAAATATGTTCAAATAAGAAATGGTATTCATTCTAAATTCAATCTTGTTGGTCAAATTTCAACTTTAAAACTTAGCAATAACTAAAACTGCCACTGAAAACTTGCTTTAAACATAATTTGAAGGAAATTTGTATTTCCTCTCCCCTTAATCAAAAGCACTTTTTTCGATCTTCGAGTTCAAGTTTGATCACGCCCAAGAAAAAAGGAGGAAGCTGCTCATCTGCTTTCCAACTGTTTCCAACACAACCGAAAACTGTTCTTCTAGGCTATTGGTAAAATCAGGCTAAATTGGCAGCGTGCCTTAGTAGCTGTGACCAAGGATAGTCATATCAAAAAGCTGCGACATTTGTCCATATCTAAAGATGTCCTTGATTCATCATACAGTGCTCAAGTTCAACCAAAGCAGTTGAATGAGCAATTTTGCCACTGACTCCCTAAAAACGCAAGTTTGGGCTGTGAATCACATAACTTACCGTGTTCAAAGTCAAATCCCATAGCACACACACTTGATGACTCACAAATATTTTGGGAGTGCCATTTCTCTGTTAGCCCTCTAGTTTAGCCTCGACAAAATCGCTAATCTTACTTGGGTTTCTGATTCATAAAATAAGTCTTTAAAGAGGTTAATTTAATGCATTGCATTGGTACTTCAACTCTTTTATTTCAAAGAGCTGGATCAAGTTAGGGTTACATCCCTTAACCAAATGGGTTTTGTACTTTTTGTCCATTGTGACCAACATCTTGTTAGTCATTACATCCAACTTGTTGGATGACAAGTTACTTGTCATCTTGTTGATGATGAATAAGAATGCAGACGGGCGGACTGAAACTAAACTAAAAACATGCTTCGATATCAACTGAGTTGCAGATCACACGCGGGCCATCATATGATTTTTACTGGGCTGTTCAGCCTTTGGAAAAGTCCCAAATGGTGTCCACAAATCCATCTATAGCAGGGGGTCGGCAACCACTATGGAGTTATAGCCCACCAAATTTACTAGTTTGCTCAGGGGCCCACAAAGCAGAATTTATTGTGTTTGGGGGCCCACAATTGAACAATCACAGAGCATTGGTTCAGTATAATGGATGGCTCTCAGGCCCACTATTTTGAAATTTTCCCATGGCTCCTGGGCCCACCAAAAACCACATCAGGCCCGTATGTGGGCCCGACCCCTGATCTATTGTATTATTTTTGTAGGTACTGAGCTCTCTGGACGTTAAATTGTAAGTCTTTGTTCGCTTCAGGTTCTATTTGATGGGCCCCTTATTACGCCAACTCAAATTTGATGGGCTGTAATCACAAAGCTGTGGCTGATCCTTGGTGCGCTTTTTGAAAAGATTATTTTTCTAGCGAAGAGCCCTTTCAACCACATTACATGTTCATTGTTTATCCCTTAACACAATAACCACGTCTTTGATCAACGGAGACAACATCGTTCTAAAAGTATTTATTTGTTGATCTGCTAGTCACACATCCTGAAGATGTTTGAAAATAACTTGTCAACAATATTTGGAGGTGCCGTTGGTTATCTTGGGATTTTTGTACAATTTCCTTACCAAGGCAAGAACAAATGTGCTTCTAAAAGGAAGGAATTCCCTATTTAGCCTTTATTTCTACAAAAGGTGTCAGAAAGTGGAAAAGACAAAGCTGAAAGGATTATCTTGACACTAATTCCTGAAGTATTTTTTGGGGGTTTTTGGTAATCTTTTGTGAACAGATTACCTTGTAAAGGATCAAGATTTTCTTGTGACTGGATTATATTTTATTAAGTATCAAAAGGGAATAAAGTTTTGAAGGTTAGAAGGAAAGTATTTAGAGCTTTAAGAGACTTTCTTCAAATGGTATTGGATAAAAGAAAAATAATAACTTAAAGCTTCCAGTAAAATCCCAAATGAGGGCGATTGGATGTTTGTATGGCTCCACTACCACTTCTAATGGAATTGATTAATGAATTATAACTAATGAAAAACAGATTGATTGGGTATGATATAATGTATAGACAAAGGTTTTTAGTTTACATAAATTTAGAAATGTGTACAATTTTTGACATGCTTAATCATTTGTCACTTTGTGAGGATCCTCTGAAAGATTTTTGAGTTGCCATCGAAGATGATGGAAAATTCGATGAGCATATCCAGTTGAAAGTGGGGAAGGCATTTCAAACGGATGGTTGGATCTATTGCACTTTTAAGTCCAGAGATAGTATTACGATGCTAACTCTCTACAAGTCGATTGTTCAGACTCATATTGAATATGCCTCACCCATTTGGGCTCCAATGAGTTGGGCAGGTTTACAAAAGGTCGAGCATGGCCAAAGATGTTTCACAAGGAACATCACAGGAATGAGAGCTCTCGTATTGGGAGAGGCGCCAGAAGTTAGGGCTGTACAGTACTCAGAGAAGGTATAAAAGGTATCTGATACTGTATGTTTTCAAGAGTGTTCATGGGCTCTGTTCTAACCCCGGATTTGAGATTAGTTGTAGCGATCGTAGAGGTTTTACGTGCGTTCTAAGAGCACCTCCAAATCCAAGGGAATCGAGGCTAGTTCGTTCAATGAAGTCCTCCTCTATTCTTTATCAGGCTCCTTCATTGTTCACTTTGTTGCCCATTAGTCTTCGTCGGGAATATGTAGGAGCTGATCCCCTAACAACATTTAGGGCAGGATTAGACAAATTTTTAAATACTATTCCTGACCACCCACTATTCAAGGGTTGTATAGATCTGCCAACAGTAACTGTACCGTTGTATTAAAGCTGTAACGTTAATGATTAACTTTATTTGCAGGAATCCCATTCCTTGTAGCGGTAATAAGAAATCTGTGTTAAAAAGCGTTTTTTGTGGATAGAAAAATCGCTAATGGATTAAAAGTCACGGTTTCACAAGTCAATAAATTTACTTCGTCACTTGGTCTATGAAAACAAAAAAAATGTTTTATTTCAATATGTTTCCTTCGATATCATTGCAAGGTTACTTTGTGTTGAATGATTACTTGTTTCTAATGAAACTTTAATGACTGTCCTGCACATGAACTTAAAACGAGAAACATTTGGGAACGATTAATTATGAAATCAGATCTTTAAGTATAACTGATTGGAGGGTCACAATACAAAATATTTGGAGATATTGCCATGCCATGAGGTTGCACAAATGTTCTACTTCTCTCGTTGCGCTTAAATGAGCTTATGCCTGAATTTGACCAAGCAGTCTGTCTACCTTTGGCTTTCACCCGCTAATCAAAACATTTTAAAGCATTCACCAAATGTTTCTAAATCAGTACAAATTCGTCAATGGTTGCATTTTCCAACAGGTACCTGCAAATTTACATCTCCTAAGATTTGGACAATTTTCCGAGAAGGTACAAATAAGTTCCCTTGGAAACATCATTTATCCTGTTGTTGATGTGCTAATTTTATTACTTCAAAAGAAGCTTGTACTTTTAATGCCACGAACGGTTTGCAAAATCTTTTGCATTTGTGAAAATCAGCCTTGGTGGTACAGCAGTATCGTCGGATATTAATAAGCTTAAGGAATGTCTTCATCAAACTTGTTGCACGTATTTCGAAAAATATAACAGGTTCCCATACAACTCCCCCAACGGTGATCTCCCCCTGTAGGTTTGCACCAGGTGATCTCCGCCAAGGTAAACTCCCCCAGCACTTATCTCCACCAAGGTTAACTCCACCAACAATCAACTCCGCCAACATTGAACTCCGCCACGGTAAACTCCACCAGGGTTAACTCCCCCAACAATCATCTCCGCCAACAATGATTTCCCCCACGGTGAACTCCGCCACGGTAAACTCCACCACGGTAAACTCCGCCACGGTAAACTCCGCCACGGGAAACTCCGCCACGGGAAACTCCGCCAAGGGAAACTCCGCCACGGGAAACTCCGCCACGGGAAACTCCGCCAAAAGTGATTTCCGCCATGGCAAACTCCACCCCAAGAAACTCCGCCTCAAAGAACACTCACTCAATGTCCCTGGGTAGGCGGTGAATGGATTTGGTAAACATATAGTTGGTTTTTAATGGTCTCAGTGTGAGCATGAGAAGTGATTTTTCTAACAAAATGAAATTTGACAAGGGTGGAGTTTATTTTGTCGCGACTGATACAATGGCGCAATTTCTTTTGGTGGAAATCATCAGGGGATTGGCAGAGATTACCGTGGCGGAGTTCACAATGGCGGAGCTTACCATAGTGGAATTTACCGTGGAGGAGTTTCCCGTGGCGGAGTTTCCCTTGGCGGAGTTTCCCGTGGCGGAGTTTCCCGTGGCGGAGTTTACCGTGGCGGAGTTTACCGTGGTGGAGTTTACCGTGGCGGAGTTCACCGTGGGGGAAATCATTGTTGGCGGAGATGATTGTTGGGGGAGTTAACCCTGGTGGAGTTTACCGTGGCGGAGTTCAATGTTGGCGGAGTTGATTGTTGGTGGAGTTAACCTTGGTGGAGATAAGTGCTGGGGGAGTTTACCTTGGCGGAGATCACCTGGTGCAAACCAACAGGGGGAGATCACTGTTGGGGGAAAGAGATGGCCACCGTATGGTGGGCCCCGACTTCAACAAACCAAATTTGGTGGACCTTGACACAAAACGGTCGCCGACCCCTGGTTTAGATAATATGCTCAGAAAGGTTTGCAACGGTTGAAGAAGTCCAAGTTGTTTCTGTACACATGGTTAGGAAGAGTGATTCTCTTCATGATTGAGAGTGAAGAAGGACCCAATAGGTAAGGGATATCGTACGCTTTCAAGATTATCCATGAGCTTGGTTCTCTTAATCCGGGATTTTAGGTGACCGTCGAGGCTCAACAAGCGTTTATAGCTTACCTTTCGGTTCAGTTCATTGAAACCTTCAAGGTCTTATCTCTTCTTTCCCAGACTCGCTCCTTTCTCAATATGCTGATATCCTCTTTTCTTGTAGAATATTTGAAGCCCTAATCTTGGAACTGGATTCGGGCAATTTTACAGGGTGACGGGAAAATTAATGATCCTCGAAAATATGTCAATAACCTTTCGATTAGTTTCGAAATCGTTAATGCACTCACTGATCAAAAATATTAATGATAAAATGAAAAATCTAACCAAGAAGCACTAAATTTCCTGGAGTGGGAGGCTGAAAAGGAGAATATGATATCCAATGGGATCACAGCAATTACGCTCTTCTGCAAATAAGACCTCCCTTGCATAAGATGTATATACCCTGAAGAGAGCATAAACTGAATGAGCTTGCCCTTTTGTGGAAAAAAATTATCAGAAGGACGCTAGTTCATTCATTCACGAAAGAATTTGCCCTAAAATTTGATAGAGAATAACTTTAGAGTTCGACGTTTGATTACGCTGAAAACTCAAAAAAGTAGCCCATGCACTCGACACGGTGGTTAGTTGTGCTCTATGAAAATGTTTGCTCAAATGCCAAGACTTCTAATGACACTTTTCATTATCAGAGTGTTATAATGAAGATATTTTGTGAATATGTACATCTTAAAAGTAGCTCAATAACTATATTAGTTTAACTATGGTTAACTTATGGTTAATCATAAAAATCAACATATCTTCCCAAACCATATTAATAGATATTAAGAGTGTCGTTGATTATGAATTGAAGCGAAATTTTATTAAATTCTATTAATCAGATAATTGGCTTTTATTACCTTAAAAATTTTAAATGCATCAAATTATGCCATTATATGTTGAAGCGGTTGCCAAGAAATATAATATACATTTTCAATGTCACAAGAAAACGATAATTTTTCGTTTCAGTATGATTCTGTCTTGTTTGCAAGATTTGTATATATTATAACTTAAAACTAACTTAAAACGTTCATTTCTTACTATCTTTTTCGTAAATCATCTTTAATACGGTAGAATTGCATAAGCTTGAAATTTATTGAAGATCTGTGCATATTTGAAAAATAAATTAGTATGACAACGGAATTTTGTTGTTTCAAAAAGTGCAAGATTTGTAAAAAACAGTTTTCATTGGAATTTTACAAAAAGTTGAACTTATATCGCCTTCAAAAATCATCTTCCTCTTTTGCACCTAAGAAATAAATCGCCCTTTCCAAACGATTTTACAAAGCATTCCTTTTTGTGTCTTAATGAAAAAAGTTGGATTGTCGAGATAAGTAATCTTTAAATGTTCTGCATGTCTTTTTAAATGATGAGGAACAAAGTGAACCACAAATGCAAGCCATGGACGTATGACAAATATAGAACCCTTGTTCGTATACCGTTATTTGTCACAATACTGCAGCCAAATTTAGAACCATTATATAGGACAAAAGTTCCATTCAAAGGTTATTCCAACCTGTGGACTTCAATCATGTAAATACCAAATGCTCTGTTCATAAATGAATACAGAATTTCTCCAGTAATGGCAACGATTATCACACCAAAACGCGCTTCCTTACTTGACGTCATTCTTTCCATCTCGTTCTTTTTCTTGGCACGTCCAATACTTGTTTCATCTCATTTCTCTTCTTCCAGATGGAACTGAGTTGCTCAAGCCATGAGAACGAGACAATGGGTCTCAACCGCAATTTCTTTAGGCTCAGAGCCAGGCCCCCAACGCCCACTTGTTTAAGTAAAATGGGCCTCTTGGCACCTGGCACACCCATAACTCTTCATTGATCGAGAGCAAACCAAATATCCGTGGGAACGTGACGAACTAATTGAGGGCCAAACTTTTATCTTCTCACCATTTCTCCCTCACATCGAAGCGCTCATGAACAAAATTGCTTCCGATCCTTCAGTACATAACTTTGCACTCTGACGAACTTGAAAAAACTTGAAAAAAGAAACGGGAACTAAGAGCATACCGAAAGATCACGTGGTTCCAAAGTATGAACTTTAGCATGAATGATTTTGATTTGGATGACCTAGCCGAGGGTCCCAATCGCATCTTCTTCAACAACATCTTTGATCATGACATCAACATCTCCCAACTCAACTTTGAGGATCTCTTGCGCAATGGCACAGATCAAGGGATTGGCAAGGTCTTGGATGACTTCACCGAGGACTTCACCAAAGGTGACGACCAAGTGTCACCACTAGTTTTCTATCTCCTGAGTATTCTCTATGGCATTGTGATAATGATCGGCATCTCGGGAAATGTCATGATATTGTACGCTATCATGAGTAAAGGCGCCCTAAGAACGGCACGCAACTTCTTCATCATCATCTTGGCACTCTCAGATCTGCTTTTGTGCGTGATGACCATGCCTTTAACCCTATGGGACGTGTTGAGGTGAGGATTTGAGCCCTTTTTATGTTTCTTCCCTGGATAATGGATGAATTTGTACATATCTTTTTAGCCGAAAATGGCCGTTTGGTGAGGATCTGGAATGGCTCTGTCAGCTTGCTCATTCGTGTCAAGGCACTCCGGTCTTCATGTCTTCCATGGCCATCGTTGCAATCGGTATGAGAGGTCGTTGACTGTAGACACTTTAATTAATGATGGAATGAATGAATATACAACGTTTCTACAAAAAAGTCTGTCTTTCTAGCCGCAGACCGCTACCGTTGTATCATGCAACCCGAACGACCTCAATTCAGTACCAACACCTCCATATACCTTTCCATTTTTATGGGAGTCTTTGCCATGATCCTTTCGCTTCCAATGTTCTTCACTGCTCAGGTACGGTATTTTAGTGGAAAAGATTTAAAAGGCTAAGCCGTTTATTAGAATAGGATTTCCGGATTGTGTTTCATAAATGGAAAGGTTTGATAATTAGAAAGTCTGAGAGGCGGGAAAAATGTTTGGAACTTGCCTAGTTTCCAATAAGATCTTCTCAAAGTGACAGGATAGAAAAAAAGATTGGAAATCATTTTTTTAGTACTTTCGTGGCTTTAACATCAAATAAGTTTTTTTGCGGCTCTTGACTTCTTCAAATTTTAGGTATTTTTATGGTCGGCGTAATTCCGATTTTCTCGTTTTAGGCAAGAAGCACTGAAAACTGGAGTGGGAGGCTAACGGTGAAAATTATGATTTCCAGAAGGATTAATTCAATTGCGTTCTTCTACGAACGAGACCTGAGGCTAGTTTTTTAGGACGCAAAGATCGATCTTAAGATCGTACTTTAGTACTGTAAGTTCGATCTTGAGATCGATCTTTGCGCTTAAAAAACTAGCCTCTGGTTTGTATTCAGTAGACGACATATTTTAATTTTCAGCTCAATCGAATGGTGGAGTGAAAAGTTGTACCTTCTCAAACTTATGTACTGAAGAGAGCATAGAATGAATGAGTTCGCCCTTTTGTGGTAAAACATATACCATAAAAGGGCTAGTTCATTCATTCTTCTTCATTCAGGATTTGCATTAAACTTTGACAAAGAATAACTTTTGACTCCGACGTTCGATTGAGCTGGAAATTGAAATACGTATTCAAGTCAACATACACAAGGTCTCACTTGCAGAAGAACGTAATTGAACTGTTACTACTGGAAATCATGATTCCTCTCGTTAGCCTCCCACTCCATGAAATTCAGTGGTTCTTGTTTTAGGCTAATTCTAGTGTTTTGCATAGTGCACCATGGTTTTAGTGCTGTAGTATGCATAGTAAAATTGTAATCCCATCAACCCATTCTTTTCAATCGATCCAAACGAAATCAATCCAGAATATTCCCTGTCGATCCAATTTGATAGAACACTCGGATCTGACGTTTAGTTCTGTCAGATAGTCTCCCATTCATTTTTTGGATCACTTGTCATTTCTAGGTAAAGAGACCCAAATGTCAAAGCTGACACCTTCTCGTTAAGCCTAACTTAAAAGCAAAAACCAAACTCCAATCCCATGGGGTTCGTCTCTAGAGACCATTGTTCAAAGTAGCTCATCTACACCTTGATTAGTTCATGAGAACTCCGCCGTCTCCGGAAATCTAGACGTCCTTGACTCAAGAACATTATGTTCTGGATTGGAAGCTTGTCACTTTGTCACCTGCGGTTGAAAGATACATTAACGGTTATCAACGAAAGCCTTGCTTTCCAAGCCTTTTTGTAACAGAATATTTTCCCCCTGCAGTTTTTCTTTCGTCATACGTATGTTCCTTCTACAGGTCCGCACCTTGGTAATATTTCCGAACGGGCTGGATATGGAAAACATCTTTATCTGCCAAGATACATGGGAAGGTAGTTCGAAAGTGGTCTACACGATTGTGTCCTCGTGTGCTCAATTTTTGCTGCCCTTCACCGTGGTCATTGCCATTTACTTGTCCATATTCTTCAAGCTCAGAAACAGGCCTCGGGTAAGCAAAACAACGTCTTTAAACTGAACTTTTTTGCCTTCCTTCAAGGGGAGCGAAAAACGTCCTTTGTGGGCAAAGTGAATAATGGTAATGTGAGTCGAACCTCGTTACGTCTCAAATTGAGCCAAAGTTTGGGCGTGAAACTTGCCGACATTTGTTCATAGAGTTATTCCAGCTAGAGAGGAGTATTGTCAACTGCATGCAAAAAGTGCATTCCCAAAAACAATTGTTGCGTTAGACATCTTGTTGAAAGCGCTCACTTGAACACACAAAAACCTTCAACAAAGCAGGGCAAAAATGGAATCATCTATAAAGGAAGGCAAACATTTCAGCAAGCTCTCACTGAGTTGGTAGACGTGAGAGCCATAAAGCTATTGTGTTGGAACACTTCGTTTGTTCCACCTCTTTAACAGTTCCTCTTTGGCTGTGTTCGTTCATGGTAAAGGCTGGATCCCAAAAAATCCCCTTTGGAACAAGTCGACCAAGACGTTCTTGTAGGTTGGCCTTTAAAGGAGCTCCAAAGGAGAGAAACTTTTTGAACATGACAAACAGTAGCAACTCCCAAGTCGAGCTGTCAACCGCATACGCAGCATATTTGATACCACTCCAAGTTTTCGAGTAATATTAAATGAATGTACATCTACCTTTTCGGCCATCGCCGTTAACGTCAGACTTGATGAATAAAGTGAATTACTTTGCCAAAAATGGGTGGATCGGAGGGTTCCTTGATTGAGCCTGACTTTTATACTCCCACAAAAACGGCAAAGAGTGCGCTGTGAACTTGATTTGACTTTGATATGGATAATATTAGTGATGTGTTTCGAACCAGGAGTGCTGCCAGTTTTGACTCGGAAGTTTATCACTGTTGAAAAGGATAGGTTGTATTGAACTTTTTGAAAATACCTAAACCGGGACCAATTTGGCAACACTCGAACTAGTTCGATTTCGAGTTCCATCGATAGTTATAAAAATGGATTTCGAGTTGGCAGTGCTGACATTTTTTATGGTAGATAAGGGCTATTGCGTGTTGAAAAGTTTAGTTGTGGTCAGATTTTTGACCCTTAAAGCCAAAATGGCAAAACTCTGCCAAAAATCTAACTTGAAACACATCAGTAATCAGTAGTAACACTAATGGATTTCGAGTTGGCAGTGCTGCCATATTTTGTGGCAGATAAGATCTATTGCCTGTTGAAAAGTTTAGTTGTGGTCAGATTTTTGACCCTAAAAATCAAAATGTCAAAATTCTCCCAAAAATCCCATTCGAAACACATCAGTAGATAAAATCAGTGGTGACGGATTTTTCGGATTTTTCTGGATTTTTCGAATTGACGGAACCTCGCCGAAAACGAAAAAAAAAACAATTTTATTAATAATCAAAACTTTGAATATCAGCAAAGCATGTTGGAGATGCTGCATGGAAATTTGATAAAGTTGAGACATTGTAAGGAGCAGTATAGCTTGAAGCAACTAAAAACTCAACAGGATTTAATTTTGTTGACCATTTTTATTTTTGACTGGGTAATGCAATGTGCACCAACAACACCTGTAGACCTATCCTATTGAGCCCAAGACAACCAACATCTGTCCCACTTGTGAAGGTTAGTCCACACGACACCCTCCCTTCACCTTTTCGAGTGCGGGGAAGTGTTGCCAGGGGTGGGGGTGCCATTGTTTTGGTGCGACACGTCCAGCGTGGCCACCATCTTGTGTATGGAGAAAACGAGGACGACCTCGGTTAAGAACAACATAATTTTGCTAACCAAAGAATTTGCTAACAAAAAAAAGTCCAAAGAATTTTTGATACATTTTTGATGAAGTCATCTTGTGATTCCAAAAATCAGACGACCAAAGACTTCCACTTTAAAAACATTTGACAATCTCAAAAGTTTGGCTCAAGTTTTTGAACCCTATAAAATCCTTAAATAATATTTCAAAATAAAATATATTCTTCCTTTTACCAGTGAAGAGAGAGTTGTTGGTATCTATTGGGTGCGATTTCAGTTTATTGTCATAAATATTAAAACCTTGAAATTTCCATAATTTTTGACTTCGAATACAATATAGATATACTGAAAGGTTCTCCATTCCTCTTTGTTGGGCATGTCCCAAAAGTTAAGCGTTGTCCTTTCCATGAGTTGAGAACCAATATTCTCAAGAACTAACAATAAAACGTTGCGGAAGTAAAGAGTTATCCGCAATATAGGGTATTATGCGAGTATTACGCCTTTGTATTTGGCCCATGATGAATTGCACGCCTTTACGTTGGCACAAAAAAAGCGGATTGAGTAAGTAGAAGTGCAAAAATACAATTATCTTTGATAAGTAACACATAAAGGTAAATGTTGGCTTAAACCGGGTGCGTCAATTGAAGCGCGCGGAAAGTTTGGAGCTTAATATCTCGGAAACTACAGCCCCAAATCGGCTTGAATTTGTTCGAGAGGTTGCGGATGAGTTTTGTAAACGTTTAGAGACAAAAAAATCATGATACTTCAAAAAACGAGTTCACGGCACCCAAATGCCTGAGCTACGTGAAAAGATTGTCGCGCGCATTCTGGCCGGCGTCAAGCAGAGAGCTTGAATGGCCAAGCTCTTCACCCCCAGGTCCTTCTTCACCAGCCTTCTCATTGATGGCTCGGACAAGCTGTGTTCATTGGAGAGCTTCCTGATGGACAGACGTCCCAGGGTTCTCCCCGATGGCCTTGCTGACCTCAGCAATCTTGTCCTTTGTCCGAATGGAGCGCTTCCTGCCTCCATTGTAGCGTTTCTTGAAGTCCCCAATGGCGTGGTAGAGGGCCATGGTGCGCTGGACTTTCAAGTGGTGGACGTCGAAGCGCTTGGCGACGTCAGCCTCCTTGTCGCCGACCAGAATGCGTGCGGCGATCTTTTGACGTAGCTCAGACATTTGGGTGCCGTGAATTCGTTTTTGAAGTATCAAGATTTTTTTTGTCTTTAAACGTTTAGGAAACTCACACGCAACCTCTCGAACAAATTCAAGCCGATTTGGAGCTGTAGTTTCCGAGACATTAAGCTCCGAACTTTCCGCGCGCTTCAATTGACGCACCCGGTACTTGTTACTTGACCTAAATGTGCCACTTATTTTTGTTGGGCTGCACATGTTCCATTGAGAGTTGTTTGCCGGAACATTGTGTAAGATTGCGTGGTTGGAAAACTCTCTTAAATTATTTACTCCTTCACGTCTCGATGCAGCTAATTTTTAATTATAAAGTCGTCCATGAAGATGTATTTTCAAACAAACATTCATATTTTAGCAAAACTTATTAGCCCGTAAAATTTAGATAAGGTGTTGGCCTTCATTCAGTTTTCAAAAATCGAAGTAAGTTTCGTAAAAGTGTGTATAACCTGGTTGATTAACTGTTGTCTTCTGTTTACTACAGATTGAAAGAAGTTGGGATAATCGTCTTCATAAAGAAATGGTTCATCTTCAAAGAATAAACGACCATGAATACATAAAATTGGATCACAATATAATAGGGACCCAGCCATAATCAAAGCCTGTATCGACAATACTGATGATTCCCCTCATATGCGAAACGGGACAACGGATAAAGATTCCTTTTCTACATCCGTTCTTACAACACATCCGCAAACAGGAAGAAAGGCATCAAATAACACTTAATTTCCGGAGTGTATTTATAGTATCGAAACGATCTTTTTAAGCGTCAAGGTTTTATTAATATCACAAATTTATTGGTATCAAAGCTTATCATAAATATGAATACTATCAAAGCCAGAATGGTCGAACGATCTAACGTCTAGTAAAAAAAGGGCAAGATATGGTAGAAGTACTTTTCCAGATGGCGAGGATTCGACCCCCGTAAGATTGGACCGAGTTGTGGAAGTTAAAAAAAAGAGGGTGCATTATTATTTCGAAGTTTTTGAGAATTGGAAATGTAAAAGATACCGCTATCCAAGTCTCGACGTTTGACAAGATCACAACCTCCTCTACAAATTATTTCAAGCTCTCTTATATTATGAAAATGGAGCAAGTATATTATAAAGGGGGATTGCAAATTTTACCACTTGTTCGACAATTTCACATCGCCATCATGTTTCAAATTTAATGACAACCTCATGCAGGTAGTCACTTTGATTTTCATCATGACTGTTGGTTTTGTAAAACAACCAGTTCAAGATTCCCATCTTGAATTTCAAACACTTTCATTGAACAGAGTTCTATTGAACATAAACATGCACTTACCTTAAAAAATAACTTGCAAAATTAGCCTACAGCAAGGCTAAAACCACACCGTCTGGGGAAGCACTTACCCTTTGCTGATGCACTGAACCCTGCAAAAATGTCAGCTTTCATGCCCTGATCTGCGCCTCTTGAGGTCAAATTGAACCATAGTTATCAGATGCTAATGCCACTCTATGGGAAAACGTTATCCATCTTCTTCATAATAAATTTTCTCCAAAATATGCGACTTTGATAATATAATACCACATCAAAGAAATAAATACTTGAAGGAAAAATCCTGAACTTCTGTTTCTCAGATTTTTCTACAAGTTATAGGAAAAACCTTAAATTTCCTTGCTTTTTTGGAAATTTGAGCCTGAAATATATGGTTGATTCAAGTCATTTTTGTCAAGATGTAAGGTTTTTGTAAAAAACTGACATTAACAGTACAGTATAAATTAGAATTGAATAGTATTCCTTCTTTTCCAGCTTACGTAGCTCTGAATAGCTTTCATAAGTTTCTGAACAAACACTTTCTTGGCAATTGCAAGGCCTTAAGTAGGGCAATTATCGCGATCAATCTTACGTAATGGGGTCAATTTTTCAGCACCACCCGTTTATTCAAAGGCTTGACTTCAACTCCAAAGGATAAAAGCCGGCAAAGTGTGCCATTAACATTTAAATAGCTCGTCTCTTAAAAGTACGCAGAAAGACCTTGAACGTCAAAGTGTATGTATGTTATTCAGTAGAGGGTAATTCTTTAATATACAATCTGGCGAAGACCAATGTTCCTAATAAAGGGGCGTAACAGAGGCTCAATTGCGACGCAATATTACTTAAGGGCGTATGTTCCAAAACAAGGTATTAATAAGGAAATTCTTCTCTCCTTCTGGGAATGTACTTATCCTTCTCATAAAGTGTCTTTCATTAGGGAATATGCCTGGAAAGGCAAATGTTTTGCCAGGAGCTCAAGTGCTCTTAGCCCCTAAGTCTACTGAAAGTAGCTGAAAGTCATGAGAAGGTCCTCGAAAATATTCTTTTTTTTGTCTTTCCAGAGTCAACACGCGGAAAACAATAACAAGCGTCGCAGAGCCAATATGATGATCATTGCGATAACTTTAATCTTCTTCGTGTCCTGGCTGCCTCTCAACTTGTTTAGCTTCATGATCGAGATATTCCCTCACGTCATTCGAAAGTACATCGAAGGCTCCGAGACCGTGATCTACTCGTTGCTTCATCTCTTCGGCCTTTGCAACGCTTGCATCAACCCCATTCTTTATGGCTACCTCAATGAAAACTTTCGAAAGGAGTATAAGAAGATTTATAGGTAAGCTTAAGAGCGCCAAAGCTTCAATTTGACAGCCTTTTGTACTTGCTACAAAGTCCTAAATAGGGTTAGGACAGGGTTTATTTATAAAGGAACGGTGGCATTGAAAGTTTCCGAAAGTACCTTTTGAGAAACGAGTATCGGAACCTAGGACACATACACGTGATTGAGGTTGAACGCAGTAACCAATTGGTGGTCAACGAACCTGAGGCCAAAACCAACAAAACCGGGCTCTTATAAGAAGGACCACAAAAAGTAGGGTGGGATCATATCGAATTAGAGGATTCAAGATTGGCCATTTTTTTATTGGTTGATCGATCAATCCTAGGAGTGGCTGGATTGGATGCAATATTGGACTCCTTGGGCAATCATTTGATTAAGAAAATGGCATCTCAACGAGGCATTATCGAACTAGAATGTTTGGTGAATACCATAACTTACCATACATGACAACAAGTTATAGTAAAAATATGTAGGTTTTTCTTTCGAAACTATTTAGAGTCAAAACCCAAAAGGTTAGATAAAAGAAGTGCGTATTGCATTACATTATATTGCACATTTTCGAACTTGGTAGACATATGTATTTTTGTAATGTGAAGTTTTGTTGCGTAAATGGAAAAGCTATTTGCCCTCAATTCATTGTTTGAATGAGGATGTTAGCTTAACACAGTATGTCCTTGGTTATTTCCTCCCTGGGGATAGATTCCAGAAATAAGTGCTGATCTCCTTTGAAGGTCTTGAGGGCAAGAGATTTTACGAGCAATTTGCTGGTTCCATCGGATGGCGTTATCGAAGTATTTATATAAAGACGGAATGGTAGATGAGGTGAAGAGAGAGAAGATGGACCAAGTAGAATTGGTAATGACTAAGTTTCCATCCTCGTTTCTTTTTCCAGACAAATGCCTTGGTACTCGACCAGTAGTCATCACCAACCGGCCTTTCATCTCCACATTGTAACGCCGCAACAACACGAGATGATTACTCAGACTGGTCAGGAACGAGGTTGTTATAACAACAATAACTCTTCTCCCAATTTACACCGAGGCTCCGAGGGTAAACCTTGCTTAGTCATTACTTCCACGGATCCAATGACGATCAATCCGTCTCAGGCAGCCTCATCCATACTTCAAGCGGCCCGCAGGCTTTCCCTGGCTGTGATTGCGCCTCTTCAAAGCGACCCCGAGGCCCCCCGTGAAGGTCGATCGCTGAAACGACACATGACTTTGGACGGCCTTGGCGAGGTCTCAGTGGAAACTGCGTATATCTCCCACAATTCACTTCTGGAAACTAACAAGCTCATCGAGGAAGGTACCACTCCTACGGACCAAACGAATACCACCACCTCCCGAACAGGAAGTTCACGTGGTCAACGCCACCAAAACGATATCGACGACGACATGGATATGAATTGCGAGGAACTGAGCTCGTTTTTACGACGAGACGAACTTCATGTGATTTTTGTGTCTGGTCCAAGGACAGAGGTTTGCAAGGAAAACCGGGTGTGGCGCCAACTCTCAGCTCCCGGTCGACCAGTTCCGGAACGGGGCAATGCATCCGAATCATCACCCAAAAAGTCGTTTGAGTACCGTCGTGAAGTTGGGGGCGTGGTTGATTTGCACATGACCCAAAATGCCATGGTGGACGTGGAATTGGGATCCGAGGTTCGGATTCTTTCCGTTGGATCATTCCGCTCGACAATTCATCGGAAATTCTCGATCCCAGGCTTGTTCCAAAGCGCCCAAAGACCACGTCCGACCAAGTCAGAGCCGGACCAAATTAAATCCTGGCCACATCGCTACCTCTACATGAACTGGAAAAATAATTTCCTCACTGGAAGTGATGTCAATGACAAATTTGTCAGTCAGACCAGTCACCCCATCGACCTTGACGGACTCGAAGAAACTCCAGTCTAAAGAATCTCCAGATAATTGAACGTTGTACCTACCTCCCCATCCAATGTGATCAGTGTTTTCCTCCTCCAGGGTATTCCTTGAGAACTTCAAACGAATACTCATTCGCATCAGACGCCCTCATGCCATTCAACAAGTCGACAAAAACAAATGACAGCTCCAAGGCTTTTCTTTTGTAGTTATTTTTTCTGCTTTTCTCAATCGGATTCTCAAGGGTGACATTTCCAAGAAAGCAAAACAACGTTACGTGTTGGAAATGGAATGAAGAAACGAAACAAAATCAAAGTCGCGACAAATTCCGGCACGTTCTTCTCCATAACGGCTTTGCCGTTGCTCTTCTTGTAAGAATGGAGGGCAACCTTCATTGAATCGAGAATGCTCAAATAATGTTCCCTAAAAAGTTAGAACTTGTTGTCTACCAATCCATTCGAGACTGACCTGAAAGCTTTCGAGACTCTCGGGTCAAAGTTGTTTCTTTGAGGTCAACACTAATTTGGAGTAAAACAGAGCAGGAAAACTTGAGTGTTACTAAATCATGAGCCCTCTTTGGTAACGCCCGGGTTTTTCACTTTTCTTCAAATGAAATGCCCAAATGACATAAAAAGCCTGAAAGTGATTGCTGTTCTATACAAGGCGAACAAGCGTTGTCAAGTTTTTATAATCAAACTCAATGACGTCGACAACGTAAACACGCCCTGGTAATCATCACAATCATCTGTGGA
Organism: Tigriopus japonicus; assembly: GCA_010645155.1. NCBI lineage: Eukaryota > Metazoa > Arthropoda > Copepoda > Harpacticoida > Harpacticidae > Tigriopus > Tigriopus japonicus. Next base: position 7,508,029 of record CM021316.1, on the reverse strand, counting down.
AAAATATATGTTAAGATTTCGTTAATTTACCTACAGTATTTCAAACATTTTTTTCTATTTTTAAGAAAATAATGAAGAAACATTTTTTTCAAACGTTTGTTGCTTCTCAAAAAAGTGGAAATTGAAGTTTTTGGTCCAAGGCACTCATAAATTCTATTAAAATGATAAAAATAATTTGTAAGCAATTTAACTTCAAGAACAAATTTGAAAGTTTGATCTATCTTGCATCAACTTTTCCGAGCTATAACGTTGCAAAAATGAACCAAATTAGAAGGAAGGCTCGCGACTCTTCATAGGTTTTTGCCCACATAAGGTTGGTCCCCAATGACATTGGACATCTAATTTTGAGAGTTGTCAGCAGACAGTCTGTCATCTTTTGCCAGTGCTTTCAAAAGTGGAATAAATAATATGCCCTGAATCCCTCAACCGAACCTATTCATGACGTAACGGCAAATTAAAAGCCAAAAACCCTTCCATGGACGTAATTAAAAAAAGAAGTTTTCCTCTGTGTCGTCAGATATTCAGTATTGATCCATTCCAATTGGTTGATGCTTCACTGATTGATCACTTTTGAATTACTTTGCCTCCTCACTGTTTGCAGGTCAAACAGTGGTGCTAAAATGGTGTTCCCCCCTTCCCATGTCTTGATAAATGTCGATTAAGGTGATACTTTTGTTCATGTGATATGCAATGACTCTCACATCTACTCTCAATGTGACTGAAGGTGAATAAACATCCCATCAGAGACTGTTTGGATATTTCACTTTTATATTATTATGAATAATTTACACCGTCTCATCATTTAGGTACATATTGCAAACTGTCTGTCATGCGAGATGGGCATTTGATTTTTGGACATTTTGTCCACCCCTGTCCAAAAAGTGTCCAAAAGTGTCCAAAAGTAAGGGTGTCCAAACGTGTCCACAGGGTTGCCAGGTCCTAGGGAAGCCTCTCGGCCACTTTTGCTTTGAAATTCGGCCACTTTCGGCCACTTTTTTGAAGCCTTCGTCCACTTTCGGCCACAAAATGAAATTCTGTTTACAGTTAGAGACAAGTCGTTAGATCTGATCATTCGTTTTGAATATCGATCAAAATGGTTGTTTGTCCATTTGT
>CM021316.1:7433143-7506672 GCA_010645155.1 Tigriopus japonicus | reverse complement strand
GCCTTCGTCCACTTTTGGCCACTTTTTTGAAACCTTCGTCCACTTTCGGCCACAAAATGAAATTATGTTTACAGTTAGAGACGAGTCGATCTGATCATTCGTTTTGAATATCGATCAAAATGGTTGTTTGTTCATTTGGTCCTGGAAGATTGAAATGTTCTTTACCGCGTTAAAGAAATAACTTTTTTCATTCACCTTCTTCTTTTCGAAGGCGAAGAATATCACTTACTAAGGATATTCCGCAACATACCACTCTTCTATGCTATTCTAGCTATGTGGGGAAGAAGGATTAGTTCAGGAACTTGTACGAATAGGCGAGCCGTGTGATGGTCTTGAAGGTCAGCAAAAGGCTGCGATTCTTAGACCTGGTGTTGCAGCCAAAGCCTAAGGAACCGGCAACGGCAATAAGCATTAAAATTGTTCTAATCTTACTCGAGCAAGAAAGGTCCTTAACCTGATCCTTATACCTTAGAACCCCGATCCCTAACCTGACTGCTGCAGTATCACAACGAAAACACTCATGAAAAGCGTCCTAAGTTGAGCAGGGGTTCTATGACTGTCTCAATTTGCATACATTGGTTGGTTTTTTTTAGCTCCAAACCTGAGGGTTAGGGTTTTTACCAAATTTACATTCACAGCTCATTGAAATATACTTTACAAGGTTTGAATATATTGTATGATTGCGGGTTGGCTATAATTCACAACTTTTTGTTTGACCAAAAATTTCCAAACAAAAATGCTTTTAGCACTTTACTTTCAGCAAAAGACTCATAACTCAATCAATTGACTTGAACTCAAACTCAATTGGCCCCTTAGATGGTCATGCAACAGGAACTTTTCAAAATTGAAATGGATTTTTTTTTTTGCGAAAAAACAAGCTATTTTAGCTTTTGTATGATTCAGGATGTGTTTTCAGAAATTTAGTTGGCCTCGCCCCACATCATGGCAAAGAATTTCCATTTATCGGCCGCAGAGTTAAACATAAGCACATGTCTGAAACCGAACCATCCATATCATCTAACCTACCAATACTGTCCCTTTAATACAGAATGATAATGACGTCTAATACGTTGCGAATAAAGAAAAACTTCCACTTGCCCCTCATCCAAGTTACCATTTATGAATATGAATTTAGGAATATTCAATATGATTAGACTCTTGAATTACAGTATGGCCATGGTGCCGCCATCAAAGCCCGTTGTAGAGAGCCTTGTAATCTCATCAATTCCTGTTTGATTGGACTTCACTCAAAGTCGTACCTGTTCCTAAAGGAACCCGGACTGCTTATATCAAAGGTTTTTTTTTTCTTTTGCAGAAACTTTCCTGTCAGCAAATTCTGTGGCATGCATGCTTTCTGAATTTCATCAATTTCAAATTGTCTATGAATCTGGACGTACTGATATTAAAACAATTAAACAGTCACAAAAGCAAATGATCACAACAGTAGTAAGTTAGCGTTCTGTAGTAGGCGTCTTTAGTGGTTGTGTACAACCAATGAAACTCAAAAATTGCTTTGGAAATGAGAAACTAAATATCATCAACTTCTCAAGCCCAGATTTCTGATCGTCAAGGGCACAGATCATGTCAAGATTTTTATTTTATTTTATTGTTATTTTACCAATAGGAAAAAACTTCGGGTAACAGCTCTAGCTGTTCTGGGCATTTTGAGATTGACATTACAAAGGTTAAATACGGTGCTTCACTTTTTCCAATGAAGATTGATTCGAGGTTAATAAAAAGGATCAGAGGATTTATAGTGAATTTCTAATTTAATAGGAGAGCAAGTCTCTTACATTACTATCGCTTTCTGTAAATAATTTGTCAGACGTATTGTGTGGTTACACTTGTACTAATAAAAACAAAACTAGGTCCAAAAAGTAAATTACTGAATTTTTGAGAAAGATCATTACAAGCAGCACATACTGTAAATGCCTCCTACCTTGCAAGGAACAAAGGCAACCAGTCTGAACAACTAGACCGTTTTTATCATGTCTACTAAATTAATTTCAGACGATTAATTTAGAGGGTGAATCTTAATTCATTAACTGACTCAAACTCATATACTTGTGGACCTACTGTAGTAGATGTAGATTTACAATCTTTGTTACGTTTTGGATGGAAGTGTTTGTCTTTATGGCTAGAAGTCCAGAAATATTCCAAGTTGACCAAGCATGAGCGTTGAGAAACACAGGCCTTCAGTTCCGTTTTTTTATAAGCAAAACGTTTTTATTAGACAAAATCTGGTCCTCTGTCTGGTCTTCTGTAGTTATTTTTTAACAAACTGCACTCTCTCAAACAAGGAGATTGTGAAACGATTTGCAATGCGGTGCAATGCACGCCAAAGACTCGTGAAAAGGTTTTTACAGAGGGTAGGGGAGGAAGAACCTCCTGCAAACACGTTCATGACAGGACGTGTCTTCAGCTGATGATAAATCAACTATTTTTTAATTTGAAATGTTCCATTTCAATTTGTCAGCGAAAAAGTAAGGGATGACGAGTACCACAATACTAACCGAGCCATTTATGAATTGAGGGGCAAGACTAAAGGAAGCTTTCTTTTCATTACCATTAGTATTATGTGTCTTCTTATTTTTCTAGCGAGCAATAAGGCCTGAATCTAGAACAACGTTCCCAGATTATTGATTAACAACTTCTCAAGTCCAGATCTCTGAGCCATTTAAGCAGGTGGTAAAATCTGTATTAAGTTTGAATAAGGAGGCCTTGCAGTTCCTGCATGCCAATTCAATTACGAACCATGTTTATCACAGGATTTGTATCCTTCTGAGATTTAACTCAAAAAGGTGTAGCTTCCTTTTTCAGATATGAATCTAGTCTCCCAACTAGTTAACTTATAAAGTTAAATAATCTGTGACATGAGAAACTGGGATTCAAACCTCAGAAGTGGTTTTTCCTACCCCATGTTCCAAAATTAAGGTAATACTCACAAAAATGGGCATAACTTTTAACTGAAAGATTTTCGTGAACATCGAATAAAAGGTTTCATGATCTTGAGAGTCTACCAGTTGCCCTTGTTTACTTTAAACATCATTTCCTTCACCCTGAACAACATGGAGACCAAGCGCCAAATGGTGATCGACATGGAGTCGCGCGGAAAGACGGTGAGGCCACGACGCCTAAGACCATCACGGAGGCCGCGTGCTTCGTCTTGAACGTGAACTTGACGTTGTCGGGGACATCTTCCGGCCTTTTGTCTATAATGTATCGATCAGTACGGCTGTTGGAGACACGATCGACCCGGCAAAGTTTTTCGTCTGAAAACAAAATCGTCGGTGTTCCGGCCTTCAGCTTGTTCAGCAGCTTCTTTGACCTAGCAAGCCTCTTGGCCTTGATTTTTGTTGATGAGGTGCTTTATCCTCCTGGCTCTCGACTTCATTCCCAGATCGTCATGAACAATCCTATGGACTGTGCTCGGGGTCAAGGACATGGCCTTGGCCATGCCACGAATGGTCCGGGCTGGATTCCTCTTCACGCGATTTTTGACAACGATAATCTTGACTTTTGTCCTTACCAACCTCTTCCGTCCCTGCCCTTTCTTCCTCTTGATAGTTCTGCGCTCCTCGAACCTTTTTTTTTGATGGCATAGATGGCCTTTCGGCTGATTCCCATGGCCTTGAAGGTCTCCGTCACCGTCTTTCCGCGCGACTCCATGTCGATCACCATTTGGCGCTTGGTCTCCATGTTGTTCAGGGTGAAGGAAATGATGTTTAAAGTAAACAAGGGCAACTGGTAGACTCTCAAGATCATGAAACCTTTTATTCGATGTTCACGAAAATCTTTCAGTTAAAAGTTATGCCCATTTTTGTAAGTGTTACCTTAATTTTGGAACATGGGGTATGGAAACTATGGATTTAATCAGAGGTCTAAAGGACTTGTAACCTCCAATTGAATAAGTCAAGCAGATGGGTGCGGAGAAGATATTTAAGACTTCAACATTTAACACATCCATTTTTTCGCTTTTGGATGAAAAAGGAGTTAGTTCAGCCAATTTATTTAGATATGTATTATTTTTTGAAATATCAAGTCATTGTTCACTCCCTTAAAGCAACAAAGCCAAAATGAGTTTTTTGAGAGATCAACACTCCGTAACTTTTTCACAGTTGAGCAAAACTGAACTCTTTTACGGACTGATTAAAACTATAAATACATCAATGAAAATTTGGCAAGCCTCTGGCTCCTAGCAGAAGTTTTGAAACTTGAGAGCTCAAAAAAGCAATTCTTCCGCAGGTATGAGTTTTTTCCAGTGACTTGACCTTTTTCTAGATGTGACAAGGAACTACCCTACTCCAAAAACAGTTGTTCTTCAAATCCAAATCAGGATTAGAAAGTTCTCTTGAACTATTTTTTTCCTCTTTATCATAGAGAAGGACTTAATCCTTCTACGTGATGGTTTGTAATCATGATAAAATTTAAGTATTCAGACTTTTAGGCTGCTGATTTCAGCTGATGATTTTCGTAAACAAATCTTTGTTTACTGGTACCTTCCCAACTCGTGCAACAGTAAAAGAAAGGCTTTTGATCATTCTGACGTCTAAAAACCCACATTTTGCCTTAAGAAACATCAGTTAGACTTAACAAAACAAAGAATGGAACGTGTTGTTGGTTGTGAAAATAAATAAAAACAATAGTCAACGGTCGATTGGGAATTCGATCTCATTCTTTTCATACGGATCGCAGCCATTGCGATAAGTCGGGTTTAGCTGTCAAACGAATATATTCATAGTCAAACTTGATATGCCATCAAATTCCTAATTGGATGTGCTCCATCTGGGAAGATAACCTTTAACTCGAAAGGATTTGGAAGACGCACAACTGAGACCGAAGTCACTGTCAAAAGTGGATTATTAAAATGCATGAAAGACGACGTCGTTATGCACGTCTTTCCACAGAAGTATAATAACATGATCATGTGCACCCTCATGGCACATTTACGTGCCAGCTCATCAGCCTCTTCGTGTCTTATTGCTGAAGGAAAGTGGAAGAGGAGGAAGAAGTCAATCCCAGAAAGAACTTTGACATCATGTAAGAAAATTCTGAACTTCCGCACCGTATTGTAAGCAAATATCTTGCACATTAAAGTCAGACATCCAGAGGTACATTTTCCAGACGCTCGATGATAACTTCAACTTTATATACTGTCGTGAAAACAGAGAGCAAGCCAGAGAACAGAATGAACAAATTCACTCGCCAATGTGTCCATGAAGCCGGAGTCATTGTCCATCATTTTTACCCACGGATTTGTGCTTCGAATGGATTCAAAGTTTCTATTGAAAATGAAAGAGCAAGTGTTTTATATTAAGTGTCTGTCTCTTGGAAGAATGGCCCAATAGTTTTTGAATTTGTTTCAGAAGGCTCTTTCAAAAAGCCACCAGTATTCCCATCCAAATTAGGTTCAGATGTTAGTCCTTGAAAGTACAAGTAATATCTGTAATCTGCGATCAGCTTCAGTTTTTTCAGTGGAAAGAAGAAAGACGCCAATTTATGTGAGTTTTTTATGTATTGAGAATAAACGCTTTTAATGCCTTGTATGTACCACTACTTTGTATTTTCGCTCGTCGACTTCTTGGGCAGCATCGTCAATCAAATTAGGTGAAAGGTTACCAATATCGGCAAAAAACAATGAAAATTTGTTTATATAGTTCAATATGTTGCATGGCATAAAATCCAGAGCCTTGGATTGCTTCATCCGTTTAATTGCTCTCTCCACTAGAACATGAACTTCAGCAATGGTGTCCATCGTCGTTTTCACCCTTGGTAAATTGCACTCCTTTTATAAAAGGGGACATCACCAACGTTTCACCATGCTCTCTAATTTTGGTCTGAATGTGTGGAGATCCTTTGCCGGCAAAGACGATATCCCGTTCTTCAATGTATTTCAAAAGTTCACTTTTGACCCTGATTTTGGTCCAGTTGTGCGTCTTCCAAATCCTTTCGAGACGAAGTTTGTTTCCCAGATGGAGCACATCCAATTAGGAATTTGATGATAAATCACGTGTGACGGCTTGAACCGATTTATCGCAACGGCCGCGATCCGTATCAAATTCCCAATCGACCGTCGACCATTACTTTTATTTTCACAACCAACAAGACGTTACATTCTTTGTTTTGTTAAGTTTCATTGATGTTTCGTTAGGCTTAATAAAGGATTGTAAGATGTCGGAATGGTCAAAAGCCTGCCTTTTAAGGTTACACGAGTTCGGAGGGTACCAGTAAAGAAAGATTTGTTTACAAAAATCATCAGCTGAAAACAGCAGCCTAAACGTCCGAATACATTTTGCATACATTTTAGGCCTTGAAAGCAAAGGCGAGCCTTTTTTCGATGACCTCTAACCCTTTTTAACTTTTTATAAGAGAAAGGAAGGACTGAAACCTTCTCAGTGATGGTTCATAATTATGAATAAGTTCAAGCATATATCTTCTAAAATGAAACAACTTCGGAATTAAAGCTTAGACGAGCTTATTTTCCCCCGAGGGACTCTAACACTCTCCAACCCTTTTTAACACTTAAGAAGGACTTCAACCTTCTCTATGATGGTTCATGATTATGAACAAGTTGAAGCAAGTATCTTTGCAACTGCATCATATGACTTGTAAGGTCAGACGAGCCTTTTTCCTCGAGAAACTCTAACCCTTGTAAAAAGGTTACGAAGGACTTGAACCTTCTCTAATATGCTTTATAATTATCAACAAGGTTAAGCAAGTATCTTGAAAATTCATCTCATGATTTGCAAGTTCAGACGAGCTTGTTTCATTTATCTATTTCCTTGAGGGACTTTCACCCTTGTAAAGACTTAAGGACTTTTACCTTCTCTATGATGGTTCATGAATCAGGGCCACCAGATACATGTAAATTACATTTTTCAATGTAATTACCAAAATCTGCGATTTTTGTCCAAAATTACATAAATGAGGAAAAAATTAAATAAATGTGCAAAAATTGCCTGTTTTGATGGATATGATATGGGAAATTGTTTTTAATTTTTAACAGGTATATTTAGTTAATCCTCAGGCCCGCTGGGTTGTTATAAATGGTATGTTACATTGAAGTCACAAACAATGTGCATTTTTTGTCGAAAAATACAAAAATAGGGAAAATTTCGAAAGAATATAGAAAAAATGCCTCTTCCGTTGAGAGTGATCAACAAAAAGGATGTCAAAAATCAAAATAAGAATAGAAGCTGTTATATTTGCAACAATTGTGACAAAATACGGTCATTTTAGCATCTTTTCCTACCCATGAAATAAAATTTAGATGATGCAAGTACATAAAAGGGCAGTTTTTAGGCGATATAGTGAGAAAATTATCTTTAATAATACCAAAAAATCCTATTTTGTTACGTCATTTCTCAAAAAAGCACCAAAAATAATAAGTTTCGGCAAAATATTTTGCATAAATTTGGTGGCCCTGATTGTAACACACTGTTTTTATGTAAACAATGAGAAATGGCTTTAAAAACAAACTTACCAAACAACCAAAAAAACTACCAAAAAATCCTATTTCATTACATTATTTCCAAGAAAAACTACCAAAAAAAAAATACATTTTTTGGCAATTTTTTTTACCAAAATTTGGTGGCCCTGTTCATGATTATGAACAAGCTTAAACAAGTATCTTACAAATTCATCATATGACTTGTAAGCTCAGACGAGCTTTTTTTTCCTTGAGAAACTCTAACCCTTGTTAAAAGGTTACATAAGACTTTAAACTTCTCTATTATGCTTCATAATTATCAACAAGGTTAAGCAAGTATCTTGCAAATTCATCTCATGATTTTTAAGGTCAGACTAGCTTATTTTATTTATCTATTTCCCTGAGTGACTCTAACCCTTGTAACGACTTAAGAAGGACTTTAACCTTTTCTATGAAGGTTCACAATTATGAACAAGTTTAATAAACAATGATGCTTACATTTAATTTTGAGTTAGTAGTTGTTACTCTCAAGTATTTGTGTGATCTTTAATTACATTTGACTCTTTTAATCTCATTCTACAAAAGCAGATTTGTAGTTGAACATCAGTCTATGCGTACTTTTGTCTATTAGCGGCCATTTCCTGCCACTTTCTGCCATTTTAAGCCATTAAGTGGCAGAAAATGGCAGAAATTCAGCAAAAGCCAAAATTTGCCATCACTGGCGCTTAGCCTCTAAAGTCCAATAAATGTAGTTGAGAGTCGTGAGGTAGGTCCTCAAAAATAACCACCTTTTTTGGTCTCTTTCTACGTAGAATCAACACGCGGAAAACAATAACAAGAGACGCAGAGCCAATATGAGGATCATTGCGATAACTTTAATCGTCTTCGTGTCCTGGCTTCTTGTCAACTTGTTCAGCCTCATGATCGAGATATTCCCTCACGTCATTCGAAAGTACATCGAAGGCTCCGAGACCGTGATCTACTCGTTGCTTCATCTCTTCGGCCTGTGCAACGCTTGCATCAACCTCATTCTTTATGTCTACCTCAATGAAAAATTTCCAAAGGAGTATAGGAAATTTTTAGATAATCTTAAGAGCGCTAAAGCTTCACTTTGACAGCCTTTTGTACCTACTACAAAATAGCTACAATTGTTAGCTTTGCTCTATGCAAGTGTTTGCTCAAATGCCAGGACTTCTATTCTTTTCGATATAGTTATCGTTATAGGCTTTTCGATAACGGATTACCATAGTGAAGATGTGAAGATGTTTATTTTACATCGGTTCAAAAAACTAAATTAAATCACTTGAAACAACTAAAAGCAAACCATTTTCCAACACCATATTTAGCAAGTTATAAAGTACCGTCACTACAATATTTCAAATTAGTCATTTAGCTTCAAATTATGAGTTGCTTACCCCGCAAGGTGTCATTTTGATCACTTGAGAGTGTGACGGCTTCGGCTTCATGGAATAGATTTTAATTATTTGATTAGAGTGGATTGAAATGAAACAAACGTATTCAATTCAGTGTTACAAAATTTTGGAAAAACTGAAACAAAATAGAAATTGTTCATGCATGCTTCTTTCTCAAAACATAATTCTTCGTCCATTTGGCTTTTTTTGAAAATCTCCATCAAAGAACATTCGCTCGTGCGCACGCACGCGGGTTGGAAAACACGGTCGCTTTCAAAGTGACTCGCCTTTTTTTTTGACTCGGATTTCAGGTGGCTCCCTCTGAGAAGTACATTTTATTCACTCTCGACTGAAGAGAGCAGCTCCCCCTACAATCACGGCAGAACCTTGAACTATTTTTGAGTGATTGAAGTATTGCACCAAATTATGCCATAGAATGCTCCGGTTATGTGTTGGAACGATTGGCAAGACATAAAGGTTAAATTTAATTTTTCTTTTTTGGCACAAAAATTGTCACCAAAAAATTCGCATTTCGAAAAAAAACTATTTTCATAATGTGAAGCCCACTTAATAATGTAATGAATAATCTTTTTTTAAACGTTTGATGCCTCCCAAAAAGGTTGAAGTTGAAAATTTTGGTCTAAAACGTTTGTAAACTCTCAAAGTGCTAAATATAAATCGGGCTCCTTCATTGTGCAATCCGTTATTCTTCGTCGGGGATCAGATCAACCCACTATTCAAGGGTTGTACAGATCTGCCGGCAGTAATTCGTTGGTAGACCAAATTTCGCATAAATATTAATTGTTTAAATGATTTTATTTATGATCTATTATTGCAGGGAATCACATTCCTTGTAGCAGTAGTAGATAATCCACAACCAACCCCCTAAAAAGTAACTATTGCATTACTTACCAATCTTGCATCGATTTTTGCATGCTTTAAAGCTTCAAAAATGAACCACAATCATAGTAAGGCTTATTTAGACTTTGGTCAGTCTTTGCTCACAAAAAGTTGGTTCTCAATGACATGGGCGAGTAGATATCAAGACAGTCTCTTTTTTTGGAGTGCTTTCGAAAGTGGAATGAATGAAATGCCCTTAGTCCCTCAAGCGAACCCATTTGTGATGTAAGGGCAAATTAAAAGTCAAAAAACCCTTCCATTGACGTAATTTAAAAAAGAAGTTTCTGAAGTTTTTTCTCTGTGTCGTCAGATAATTAGTATTGATCAATTCCAATTGGCTAATGCTTCACACAATTAGTCACTTCTGTATTACTTTACCTCCTCAGTGTTTGCAGGTCAAACAGTTGTGCTAAAGTTGTGTCCCCCCTCCCTCATGTCTTGATAAATGTCGATTAAAGCGGCTCTGATGTTCATGTGACTCTCCCATACACTCTCTATGTGAAAGAAGGTGATTAAAAATCCCGTCAAATACTGTTCGGCTATTTCACTTATATATTATTATGAATAATCTACAGCGTCTCATCATTCAGGTCTCGTATTGCAAACTGTCTTTGTCATCAAGGGCAACAAGGATTCTCTTCGGGTACAAGACACACAGACAGATTAGATAGACTGACAGACTGGGAAGAGAAGCACAATTATTGATTGGGTAAGAACAGGGTGAATAAGAAAAGACTCCAAAGTTTAAGGGAACGATGACAAACTGCACTATTGAAGAACGTGAAATATCACTTTTGCAATTTTACTCAACAATTGTTTGCATGGAATTGCGTGAGTGGAAAAAGCCTTTTTGATTTCTTGAAGAACAGGAGGGAACCAAAGATTCACGAATTCCCCGTCGACATTTCCCTATTAGTTCTCATTCTTCAAAAAGCTGGGAACGATGTAGTAAATGCACTTTTCATCGGTCGCGGAATCATGAGCCAACGAGTAGGCTTTACAAAAAGTTGTCCTTGTAACCAATGAAGTGTCTACGTAAGGCGCCTAGAACGAGCCTTTTTGATTAGTTTTTGAAAATTCTAGCACTATGTGATGGTTGTATTTGTGATGGGGATCATGATGATGATTATTGTAGCGTTCATAAATGTTGTTGCTGTGATGATCTTCTTGCATGGAATCGTTCGAATGTCTTGTGGGGAGTTCAAAGGTGGACTTTAGTGGCTTTTGGTCCACTAGTTAGTCTACGACTTCGATGTAATTGGCCGGGTAAAGACCAACTTTCCCATCTTTTCGGCCTTTGCACCAACCTTGTTCGTCCTCATCTTCCAACTTTTCGAAAATGTCTCCTAAAACAAATTGCAATCACAAATGTCAAAAACATCCAGGGCAGAATGTGTCCACTCTTTGGACCTTAAATCCATGCGATACGTGCACTAACGTGATCCCCATTTAAAAATATTTGACATGTCGGTTGTACCTGTTTTGAAGTTTAATTCGTCGTCTTCAGCTGCTTCATAATCATAGAGGGCTCTGACTTTGATTCCAGGTTCACCATTATCAACCAACGGCTCCACGTGCTCATCTTCCCATTCGTCTTCATCGAACGGATTCGAATCCTTGCTCACACCACCATTACTGAAATGTTTACAGTTTAAATTAGTCTTTTGTAACCGAACCTAATGGCTCTGAACTATTTTAACATCGAAACTCTCTATGATATCGAAACACCGTGAAATGCAAGCTCATTCACATTAGTGACAATTAACTTGTTAGTGCTTCAGGTTGAACCTCTTCTGCCTATTTAGCCTGATGAAAAACGTGGTAATCTGTTCGGAGAGAAAGTGTAATTTTCTTCATGGCTTCAACGAGCTCGACAGATTTGGATCTACCTATATCATTTATCCATCCACAATCGCCTTAATGAAACGCTTTTGACGTCTTCCTCAACGAAAGGTTCGACGGTTTTTGGCGCCTCTGTGATACGAAATTCTCTTTTCGAGGTTTTGTTGTGTTCGACTCTTTGCGCGGCAAATGGCCGTTTCGCGCCACAATTGAAACCCGTTTGGTTCGCTTAACAGGACTTTCGCGCTTTTTCTTAGGGCTTTCCAAAACCGGAACCGGCGATTCTCTAATCTGGGGAGTTGGGGTGGGCTCTTGGTGCAAAGGTTGACTGTCTGACGGACTGGGTGAGGCTGCTATAGGAGGAGTGGTGCGCACATCGAGGTCTTCCACAAGGACGCTACTGGTCAATGAACGTGAAGGTGAACTAGGACTAGTGGCACCGTCCTCATACCGTTTGCCCATAATCCTCCGGCGCGCCGCAATTAAGGTTGGACTATCAATTGCAAACACTCCTTCCGGTTTCGTTGGGGGGAGTGGCGAAGTTGGAGTGTAGGAGGGTGGGGCTGAGAGCTCCAAGTCTTGTACTTGGAGGGTACTCATGGAGCCAAACCCCGATGAGTTGTGGAATGGGTGAGATCCGTTGAGGTGGTTGAAGCTACGCAACATCATGGAGGAGTTAGGAAGTGGTAGTGGATTAATGTGTTACAGTTATATTAATATTGATGTTAGTGATTGAGTTGAGTTGAGTTGAAAATTGGAGTGCTTGGCGGATTTTTTTTGCCCTTATGACAATTAAGATTGCCACCAGTTTGCCAACATTCTTTAGTGCCTTAGCGACACCATTTGAGAGCTAAAAGTTTGCAATTGTTATGGGAACTATCGAATTAAGTTTTTTGTAGGAATTGTCTCTGCAATCTGACTGGGCTATTTCTAACGATATATGCACTGGTTTCAATTATTAATTAATATCTACAAAAAAGCGCAGAATTGCATTCCCACAATTCACTTATGATAAAGTCATTCAAAGCAATATGAGGCTGTTAATTTCTTTTTTATCTCAGGGACGGTAAGTTTTTAGTCTTTGTGCATAACCAACGATTATCTCCCGACGTCAATTGTTAACCCTACGTTCACCCCAAAGCCCTCAATCGCGCTTGCCTGTAACGCTCTTGGATTTCTTCATAAATACAGTCGCCATTTGTTCCTTCCATTTGGTCAAGAGGACCCAAACTTTCAATGACATCCGGTGGGATTCTTTGTTGGAGGTGAAAAGGGCTGCTAGAAGAATGCTTACCCTTCAAGAACATTCCAATGTGTCTATCGAATTGTTAGCTCGCAACTTTAAAAAAACTTTTTGCGAGCAAAAGATAAGTATTGAAAAGTTTCTTGATTTGATCTACAATCCAAGAAAAACGTTTCGCCAGACTGTTTCAAGTCCGTACAAACCAGATAAGTCTCAAGCTGACGTTTGTCTTTTTTGACCATATATCTTGATGACCTGACGAGTGTTAACCTTCACCATTTTGTCGTCTCTTGAAAAGAGACCATAAAAGGATCCAAGTTATTCATACCTCAGTGCTTGGCCGTTATTAGCTGTTTTAGACAAAGGAGGTCCGGGCTGATTCTGAATACTCCCCGTAGAAGAAGGCACTTTGGCCATGGAATGCCCATTGTTCCGACTCGGTGGTTTGTGATTGGAACTCCCATTTTGCTTCGATGCCACAGCATTATACTCCTAAAAATTGAATTAACAACAAAATTATTCCCTACAAAAATCTATGTAAACATACTTGAAGAAATAACACTAGTTCAACTTTTCTATGTAGATTCATAGCCATACCATAAAAATGGTGCAGTCTATCTTGTAAATGAACAGATATAAGTAGTAAACTAAACTACAGTTGAAGGGAGCTTTACAAACCCTTTTTATGTTGCCTAAAGAAACTGACTTGGGCCCAAAGCCCGAAGTTGAATGAGAGCTCTCCGAGGCTGACGAATGGCTCGCTCGTTTCGCCATGCCTTTCAAGATAAAATCAGGGGGCTGCATGCAAAATCGGAAATCAATTACAAATTGCGAAAGAAAAAATCTGGTCATGCCGACTAGTTAATATCTTCCATTCTTGAAGGAAGCAATCATAGAAGGACCTTGTTTTTTTTTCAGACCTAAGCCAATATTGACACTCTCTGAAGGAGTTTCAAGACTTACGGGTGGGCAAAAAAGAGGATAGTTTTACATTGGGCAAACAGACCCTCATAGATAGCCATTGAAATTGACCACAAGAGAGGTTTGTACTTTTGAGAAACCCGATTAACGAAGCGGATAGATATTTAGCTTTTGTAACGTGGAAAGTAAATTAGAAATAAATGAATGATTTACAGGTAGGTCATCTCCGACGTGTCGCTGGTTGATAAGGGTGATGCTACCGTCAGCAATTCCGCCTTTCTTGTTGATGGTGCCCTTGGCGATGTCCCGAAATTCCTCTGTGTACTCCTGAGGATTTGAATGAAATAAGGAGATAAGCAACGAAAAAGATTAATGAATGGCATGCTTAAACTGAACTCAATCGCCGAATCAATTGGTCTTGGAAACATTTAATACTATCTAATCGTCATGCTCGGATAAGAAGGATCTAGGACGGCTTACCTCGAATTGAGGCCAATTCATGGCCATATTTACTCCATGCGTGTTGGACCACCATCGAAGGTCTTGCTCATGATCCGCGTTATTCACAGTGTGGTAAAACTCTTCGTAGATTTGGGGCATTCTGCAATTCAATCCCAAATATAACTTTGTTGTAGGAAGAGACCTAATTATTTTAATCAATGTATAGTACAGCACTGGCTCTCATAAGCAAATTATGAAGATGATGAACAGACCCATTCTGCGAATGGTTTTACTTTGTGGGTAAGGAATTTTTTAATCGTTGTCAAATTCCTGGGCAATTCTCTGCTATTTGTCGCCTTTTTGGAAGACACGAAAAATTTCAAGTCATTGTTTCCGATTAAGGTGACAAAAAAGAAGAGATGATCTTGTTTGGAGAGAAATTTGGTGTGTCTATGGTCAAAAAGCTATTGATTAACCGAAAGGTCTTTCGACAAAAACTTCGATTTTGCTTTAACCTGCCCGAACACATCCATTCACTGGAAGATGATCCCTTAAAAGCAATATATTCCATTGTGTCGCAAAGAATTCTTAGGATATGAATTTAAAGTTCTTTGAAGATGAAGATCAGACTAAAGGCATTCAAAATTTCCCAAGTTCTAACCAAACCTTAAAGTACGCAAGTCCACTGTCTGTCCATCACTAACTTTTAATCCGGATTCAACCAAAAGCCACTGGACTTTGCAAAAGAAAAATGATTCTTACTCGGGATTTTCCGTGATGTTCAAGCACTTTTGCACATCAAACAAGATGTCCTTGAAACACTGAAGTCGCTGAGCTTCCATTCGCTGACACTTTTCAAACACCTCAGTCATGTCCTCCATGTACTTGGCGTTGTAGGCGTTGATGTCGTTGATAGCCACTTCGTAGTTCTCCCGCGACTTTTGGACTTGATCCTTCGTTTTCTGGACGCGATCTTGTAGTTTGCGCATCTATAACACATATTCATAAGACTTTATTCATAAGACTAACAGTCGAAATATGGACAAACGTGTTAAGCAGGCAAACAAGAGGCCTAGAGAGCTATTTGGCGCTGACGAGACCAATAAATAACTCTGAGTGTGAGGTAACAATGAAAGGTCACATGTTAAATGAATTCATTCAAATAAGTCAAATCAAGCCAGCTAAACAAACGGCCGTCCTGAAAGTACAGAGGAATTCAATTAAATCTTGCAAATTCGCCTAAAAGAGGGGGCAAGTATTAGTTACTCTAGCACAGGGGTAGACAAGGGGTGGGCCGCGGCCCACATAAGGGCCAAGGGTTGTTTTTGTGAGCCCAGGAGCTATGGGGAAAGTTAAAAATGATGAGCCGGCGAGACATCCATAATTCGGCACTCGTGGGCCCAAACATGGATATCCATGGCCCAAAGCTCTTTGATCGTTAATTTGTGGGCCTTGACCCAAAAGTGGTTGCCGACCCCTGCGCTAGAAGTTCCAAAACCTTTTCTCCTTCCACGCCATCTCTTGGTCGATTCTTAACCTTACATTGAATTCCTCTATTCTTGGTATGAGCTATTTGATTTGATAGAATTCATATGCGACGTATGTAAACTCGGGTTTGTGGGTGAATTACACTTAGTTTTGGGGTTGTGCCCTATTGTGACAAAAGTGCAAAGATCATCATGCAATGATTGCTCGGCCTTAGCAATGATAAGGCAAAATCAAGCCCACACTGAACACCTTTGCATCGAGAAGCTATAAACTAACATAAAAGTGCTCGAGAATGACACAACGTTATCAATTGAACAAGAAAGATCTAGTTCTCGCTGTTTGAGTGTCACACGGGTTTTCTGTTCCATTTTTCTGTTCCTTCCTTTACTTATACTTAAGATACCTGTTGATCAATGGGTAAAACAAAGAAGGTCGGGTCAAAGGTTTGGAAGAAGAAGGTCCATTTCTGTTTAAAGGATGGAACCTGTACAATAACCAACCAGCCAAGGGAACTTTACAAAAAAAATAAAGTAGGTCAAACATTTACCTGATCTTGAGACAACGCGGAATCTCCGGTGGCATTTCGCTCCTGATTTAAAGCGCTCTTTTCCGCTTTGCAAGCGTTGTGATAGTCGGCCTTGGCCTTGTTGACCTTACCCAAGTACTTGGCCCATGGCTTCTGTGCTTTCTTGAAAGCATCCTCCATCTCTTTCTTCTCTTTGAATTGTAACACGGACTATTTGGCCAGGAAATGAAACACATCAATAAATAAAAACCTCTCTTTTTCACCTCGAGTGCAACTTACCTTGTGATAGTTGTCTTTTTGCCATTGCTTCAACTTGTTATTGACCCCTAGATTGAGATCCTCTTTGACCTTATTATGAACGGTCACGCGTCTGTCAGCCTCAACTAAAACAGCTTTCCAAGCAGCCTCCATTGTACCATATTCAGGCCCTGCAAATGGGGAATAAAGCTCGATGTATGTCATTCTGCTTGAATGTATGTTCTTTCTGTCAAATTTATCTTCCGATCTAACCAGTTGTGTAAATATTAGTTCAAGAGGATTTGTGACCAAAAAGACAACTTCTAATTCTTACCGGTCACACAAGGATTTCATTTCCATTTGACGATGGCCTCAATCACTGCGATTTCAAATCACGTATTGCCCAATCGACTAAATTCCGTTCACGAAATTGGCCAATTCCAATCATCTGATGCAAATCTGTCATCTCCCCGTTTTTGTTGCACCCAAATCCAACTTACCTTTCTCTATTGTGTTCTGCCACTTAGCTGCCCATTGCTTGAGTGATTTGGCATACATCTTCTCGATCTCGGCTCGCTCTGCGATCAAGGTCATCAGATCGGTGCACAATTTGTGCCCATCTTCGACCCTTTTGGTGGTCCGTTTAAAATTCCCGGGTTCCCAGAACGAATCTGAGCCGGCCATGAACACATCTTCACTGTGATGAGACATGGTCATGACACTGAACCAACGAACGGCGTGTTCGGATCACTAAGATTGGTCTGTTATCCTCTTGGACTGAGTCACACTGTTATAGAAGCACTTGAGAGGCTACATGAGCAGCCACCGACGACCATGTGGAAATTCAATTCAGCAGCTGCAATTGGTTCCCGTCCTTCTTAGGAGCGATCTGGAACAAGGATGTGGAACTTGGAATGTTTTGAATAATTGATAAAGTTCATGCAGCCAAAACAATCGATCTTTGTACGAAGGATGCAGGAGTGCAATCCCGACCACACAGCGAAATTGAAACGACGATGGTTTCGAGCTGGATCAACTGACCTTTTTACTTGGCGAATCAAGTGTTGGAACTATTACTTTTCACCACAAAAGGCCTTGGACAAATAAGACTTTGCAACATAGGAGGCGGAATTCAATTCATTTGATAAGCTATATCATAAATACTCGAGCTCAATTGGCCCTGCGTCTTATCGGTAATCAGTTTATGCTTATCGCATACCTGAAAAAATCTAAATGCCTAATAACCCTATGAATTGGAGATCGGACTTGAGAAATTATTTTATTATCCTGTCCTCTATTGTCCTCCCGAGTTTGGCTGATTGAACCCGACGAAAGAGAAGGCATCACTCGTGATCTTCGTCATCAAGAATCGCTCGGAGGAACCTTGAAAATCTTGAAAAACATCTGTTTCATGTTTTGCCCTTCTCCATTGATTGTCAGCTCGTAGAAGAACAATTCGAGCTCTCAAAGAGGGATGTGACTCCCCACCAACTTCCTACATGATAGACTAGCCAAACCAATTTCGGAATGAACCCAAAAATAGGGCGTTGAAATAGGTCTTAAGACATACTAGGATATAAAAAAATTCTTTCAAAGATCTGTGATTTCATGTTGAGGGCACTATTTTTCATTGGACGTTCCCACAAGCTGACCAGGCAAGTATTTTCCAATTATCTCAGGATACAATTGACGTTAATGCTTTCAGCTGTCAAATAAAAATGTAGCGGTTAACCAATTGTTAGAGGACACTAAGGAGACGTACATACTGTACATATCTTATCTATTTAGATCAAAGTTAGTAAGTCAACATTAACGAATAAAAACGAGTAGCAATGGGGATAAACAATCGAGCCTCGTGTATTTGTTGAGAAATCTCAAAACAAAATTCCTAATGTTTCATGACGCAAGCTTTAGGAATCTTGCTTAACGAGTCGACGCTTCAAAATGTCGTTTCTTGTGTCCATCATGTGCTACTTCCCTTCATTAAGCGCAATAATTCTTTGTCAAGCTAAATTTCAAGGAAATATTTCAACCAGTTGGAACCTCCTAAAACCATGTGTGGTTATGATGAATCTGAACAAATGGAGTTTCTCAATCCGCAAACATAAGGGTGTAAAGTGAAGGTTTTTTTTAAGTTTCCGTTTTTTCTGAAATCGTAGGAATATTGACTTTTTTAACAGATTTGTTTATATAATTTTTATTCATGGATCCTTGTTCTCTTTGCGTTTCCTTAGGTTATGGAGGGGAAGAAGAATAACACATGGCTTTTGTGAGAGTAATAAGAAACCACCATTCTTGGTCATACACGTCTTTGGTTGTGGGCAGGAAATTGAGTAGATTCTTATCCACTTTCTTGCTTTGCATTCGTCCTTGCCACAACTATTAACTTGCATTTTGAAATCTGTCTTTGTTTACGTTCCACTGACTTCTAAATATGCGAACACACTCAACTTCGCACGACAATCATTTGTAATATGAATTCTTGTTAGAATGATCGATTGAATGCATGCAGATTTAAAAACTATTTTCCTTGAAACCCCGCTTTCTTGTTTAATCACACGGCTATAAACAACACGTCAAATCCTTTCAAGTTTTTGCTGTCGGATTAGTTGCCAAATCTCATCGTCATCTAAAATTTGGGTCAATCGAAGATTTTTGACGAAATACGTCGCAGATTTCAGTTGATTTCCATCAGAAAAGGCTCTTAAACGATCTGTTTATGGCAGGAGCAACATTGAAGGGAAAGTGAGAAGCAATTGGGAGGCTGCCTGATGATGATGATAATTGCAATGATGCGATTGAGTACAAATCTTACTTTTGGTCTTCGAGGAAACGGGTTGGATGGATGGATTCACAAATTCACGGCACACTCGTGCACTTTTCCAAGACGCAGATCTCGGAATGACTTAGAAATGACGTGAAAGATTCCAGGGGAACTCATTAATTTCAATCACGATCAAGCCCACAGTGAATAATCATCATGTAAGTAAGTGCAAGGGACACATATACACGTATTCACTTGAAACAAGATTTAGGTTAATGCCTGTGTTGAAAAGAGGCTGTTCCCGAATATCTCCCTCACTTTTCACTTCACCCACTTCATGATTCTTGGCCCATTCTTTCTACAAGGGGGTAACTTTGGTGCCGGACTGTTAATCGATCCCTCATGAATGGCATGAGAAAACGAACTGAAGACCTTCGTGCAGAACTGGCCCGAACTCACTCACTCACATCCATACACAATCCTCCACTCAAGTGCCAGCTCTGTCCGACGAATGTACAGTATGTGTATTGTCCACATGTTCTGAGTACTATACACACTCACCCACACCAGGGCCTATCGAACGAACTTCCAGGGCTTCCAATGGACGCGAGACCAGTCCTCACTCAACCTCGAGGGAAGTCAACGGGATCTCAACGATGGCACTGTTCAACAACCATCTGATCATAGAATGGGCTAAAGGGCATTTTGGCCCAACCGCTACCTTTTGATGGCCATCTTTGGCGATGTTGCCCTCTTTGAGTGGGAGACAAAGTTTAAACTGCGATCTGTTGGTATTTATGGGCGAAGAATTCATGAGCACGCAATATTCGACAGATTTATTTCGAATAGCATACCGGGTGATTCATAAGAAACGGAACAGGAAACCATGTCTGCAACTCGGAAATTGTTGATCTCACAAAAATGTATGAAGCCCAAAAAGATGCGGCAAACAACAATTCTTAAGATAGATATGGTTATATTCCTTTTATTTTGCCGTCCAATTTTCGGAAGAGAGAAAAAAGTTGGAGTCAGGAACGATCTGTTTTCAAAAATGTCCCTTCACGGGAAAAATCGTCGTCGCTTAAATACTAAACCAGGATGAAATTACTTTTTCTGACTCTTCAAGCCAAGAGTTTGGCCAATCATATTCAATAAAAGTAAGATTCATATATGCTTTCAATCGCGAATTATAGACGATATAATAATTAGGTGTTCCGTTTCTTTTGAAACAACCGGAAGCTGATAGTCAAACATGTATGTAGTAAGTCGTGCAAGGTTTCTGTTAGAAAATAATAGAAATTCAAAAGAAACGTCGCTAAAATTTTCGGAAGAGTTTGTGCACAGAGTTTGCACTAGAATTAAAAGAGTAACAACATTTGCCAGGTTTGGGCACGATCTAGATACAAAAAAATTATACAAACATATTATGCTAGATGCAAACGAAACAAAGGACATGATTTTAAGCACATATGAAATATCCTGCAACATCTTAAACTGCAAGGTTTGCCAATTCAATCAAACGATCTTAAAGTAAATGACTTACATATACTAAGTAGTTCCTTGCCCCTGTCTCTGCATCCCCTCCCCACTCTTATTTTCTCTTTTTCGGTGACCAAGTAATGTATCCTGTTGGGTTTTTGGTTCACCATCGTAATGACCGAATTGTCATTTATATACGCAAATGTTTTGCATGTTTTTTTCCTTACGAAAATACATATACAAACAAATACAAAAATGCGTTTTCTTGCATTTTTCTCATTCTTATTACACTCTTCTTTGGATCTTCCTTTTTTTTCTCTCGCATCCTGTGGAAAAACGTGGTCCTAAGTGGAACCAGTCAATCTCATGCACGTACTCTTATAATGATAGTGCTCTGATTTATTTTGAAGTAGTAAATTTGCTTCATCTCACGTTAGGACTTTAATCGCGAAGTAGAACAAAAAGAAACCCCCCTTGGAAACGCATGATTTACGGGTTGTTCAAATTGGCCAACACAAAATGGAGCTGAGTTCGATTGTATCGTCGTTTGACGAATATCTTCCGTCTTTGATAGACTTCCTGTTTCGAACCGATGATACGGCAAAGCAATCTTTCAATTCGCCAATCTCATCCCTTCATACGTACATATTGTTCGTCCCCGAAAAAAAGAATAACTGAGTGATGGGGCTAAAAATTGCATGCATCATTTGTCAGTGCTCTGCTGCACATTTCTTTGTAGAAACCTGAATCTGAATCAAATCAACGTAATTAGGGCGGATGTGCTCAAAAGTGCTCGCGACCTGAAAATGCCAGATCTATAAATAATAGCTTCATTTCCAAAAGTAATTAGCCGCGTAACCTTGCAATTGCTCTCTGTCCTCATCTCAATCTCCCTCGATTACATATTTTTCGGCCTACAAAACTTGCCTCTCTATCCAAAGAAAGGTCATGCATGCTACGTATCAAAAGCATATCCTACTGAACGTATTCGTAGATAGATGTTCTTGATTGCTCAAAGGTTTCGAGTGACCAGAATAAAGCGAGGTAATGGAACATGTGATGGTGAGAAAAGCGGGTCTCTTTGAGTTTGAAGTGATGACGTCTGGGTGTGAAGGTCAAGAAGGGTCAAAGGCAAATAGATTTTGAGCATGAACCAAAGGAAGGTAAAAACCAGTCCGTCATAGCAATTCATCTACCGTGGACGCACATGCTTTGTTCTGATTTAAATATTTGAATTGATTAACGTTTTCCAGTGGTGAAGGAGTGGCGTTTTGAATTCTTTGTTCTTCTTATTCACTTGACTTCCCTGAGATCGAACTTTTTCAAGCTCTAACCTTGGAAGATGCCTAAATGTGTTCGTTCGCCCACGACTCCCTTCATCGCTAATTCAAACTACCTTTTAACTCAAACTTGCCTAAAGATAAAGGTGCTCGTCTGAGATCTTTCTTTTACATCTCCCGAGAAGCGAACCAGCAGACGTTGCCTAAAATTATCCTTTGCCGTTGAATTGAACTAAGTAATCGTTTTGAATTCAGCACTTCTGAGGCTTTTCCAGGAGCGTGGCTGAATTGCTAGTACGAATATGATCGTTTTACGAGACTGATAAATTAAATTGGATGAAAAGAAACTCGACAAACTAGGATGTTAGGAAAAAGAAGTCTGGCTTCACATGCTACTTACTTCTAAAGATGTAACAAATAAAACAAATAGATTCATGAATCCTACCGTAAAAGAACTTGCTGAGAAAATAAGTTCTCGAAGGATCTAAGATGTTCACGCTAAGAGGCAAATAAGTCCATTTGATGAAGAAAATTGGAGCACGTATTATGCCACATTTTTAGGAACACGGTTAATCATACCATCAGAAAGCGTGCAGAGAACGAAAAAAAGCTCTCCAATTGGAATAATCCCTCTTGAATTCCCACGTAAACTTACGCTTTCAGGTAGAATTTTCGTGGAATGTTGGGCCTTCGGTAATAGAAAAAGGCTAAATCTCTAATTCGAAACTCAAACCAAATTTCAATGATTCAAGGTTTCTCCAAAAAATCCTTCAAATGAACCGAGAAAAATTTCAGCGGAAACCTTGCGTTGCCAGACCCATCTTGCGTTGATTTCCAACATGGTTGCCAGGACAATCTTTGATGCCACTTTTTTGGCCACATTCAACTCTGTTTCTTCGATGGCTATAGTGTTTTCGAAAAGGATCATTTCTCAAAAATCGGTGCCATTTAAGTTAAATGATACAACTCAAAAGAAGATAATCGTCAAGGAAAAGTATTAAAGATTTTGCCAAAAACTAACATCGTATATCTCGCCCTGGCAACCATGCTAGAAATCAACGTCAGATGGGTCTGGCGACGCAAGGTCTTTGCTGATGTTTTTCTCTGTTCATTGCGTTCTAACTCCACAAAAATTTGACCAAAATTTGGCCCGCCAAGAAAATAATAACCAAGACCAAACTCGTCAAGAAGTCACGCAAAGCAAAGCGATATTGACCTCGTGCGACGAAAAAAGGCCCAGGCTCCCAAGTTCATGGCAATTGCCAAGAACCAATTCTTTAATCACTTGTCGTGCTAAAGGCCATAAATCATACTTCTCATTTCACTCGTTCTCACTTGACTGTCAAATTATGGCTCAGAAAATGCCGAGTTTCAAACTTCGGGTTATCAGTAGAGCGCAGGTTTATCAACTTTTGGCTTTCAAGAAGATTTCCAGAGAGAAGCCAAAAAAGTGCTCTGAAATCAGATCATTTTTGGCCGAACTCGAGGTTCTCGGTTAATGCTATTTGTAAAAGACCTTGAACAGGGGACTGAAGTGTAATAATCCTCACACTACCAACAGCTGACACTGAAACGTGTCAAGGAGAGGATAATATTGACCTTGTATTGAGATTTTTAAGAGTCCCAAGGCAAATTCGTTCTTTGACACCTCAACCAACCTACTACAGGTTTTTCTTGCGAGACATTTATTGCATAAACGTAGAAGGATATGTTTTTTTGTGGCGTGCCTAAGTAAAAACCACAGGGAACTACAAAATAAGGAAAGTAAACTCCCCAGACGAAGACGCAAATTTCCAATTCATAGTGACATCCGTGATTTTTGATCAATCTTTAAAAATAGCCTTCATGCATCAAATTTTGTTCGGTTTGTAAGCTTTAGCGACTTTCTTGATTGGTTTTTATTCCGGTTTAAGAGGTCTAGGGTGTACATGTTTCAAAGATAGTTGTTTTGTTCGAAACCAAATTTATTCAGAGAGACTCTGTGAGATTGAAAATCAATTCATGAATGATGTTCACAAGCCGTTTTCTTAATTTGGAAGCTGGCTGACGTTTGTGGAATCAATTGCAAAAGCCAAGTATTCTTTTATTAAGCCCCGATGCTATCAAAGACCAGTTTTAAGTTTGATATTTCGGCACATCATACGATTGGATGCTAGTGAATGAATTAAAAGATCCTTTTTCGAGTACTTGGCTACATCTCTTACCTAACACTGCACGATTTCTAAGGAAACATGAAAGTCTGCTAATTGATAAACCTTGCTTTTGCTTATGACCGAACAGTAATAATTGAAAGACTTGAAGTCAATCATTACATTCCAATACTTCTTTACAACATATATTGACCTTTTTATCGTGAAACAACAAACTTTGTATGATAAAATTAGACGCCATCCAATTTTTATCTCGTTATCATAACTTCATAATCCGTATCACTTGTTCGTAAGCTCTTTTCCCCGTCCAAAGCACAAGTTCCTATCAAGCCGTTCAAACTTAATCAAGCTCAATTTACTATTGATATAATACTCCTTCTATTTCCCAAAGGTTCAAAAACTTGATAAAAAATGGTTAGCATTTTTACTTTGTCGAACTCAAAACAGGATTGAAAGGTTTTACAAATAACTTTGTGATTTTTTTCTTACCTAAAAAAAGAAACGTTTAAGGATGTATCTTGCATGAATTCGTTTTAGCGTTTTCGAAAGTTTTACTTGACACACATTCATTATGTTTTATATAAAAAAGCTCATGGGAAAGTAGTGTCAAGTAGTTATGCTTTTATAAAGTTTCACGTGTTTACCGTTGTCGACACCATCAAACTCAAAAAGCTCAAGGTAAAGTAAAACAGATTGAATTTGATTTCGGGATTGAGTTGAGGCCTTAAAAATCGGTTTAGTCATAAAATCGAAAAATATGAAGTGTTTAACGTCTTGTTAAGCCATGTTTGGCCGCATTTTTTTCTTTTAGGCATGTTGGTTTGTTGGACTGTTTTGAAGTTTCGCTTTCCTTGATTTTAAGGAGCTATTTAACACGACTCCAAATTATGGATTCAAAAGAATGAGGTCAAATATTCATATATTAAAAGCCTAAATCCCAAAACGAAAATATTTTGGACCTATGAAAAACAAAAAGTACCTCTTGTTTCCGTGCAAAATTCCGTAAGAAAGTTCATGTCTACTCTGCACCTATTGTTTTCGATTTAATTTATTTCGCCCTTCACAAGCCAAGTCATGGCCTTCTCGAAATGAAAAAAATATATATAGATATTAGATAAAGAGCTAGATTTGATATTTGTATAGATTAAATTTAGCCGATTTGGGTGGTTTACTTGAGTGTCCTTTGAATTTCTCACTGAATTTTCTTCCATTTCCAATTTGTTCAACTTGATCAAGTCTTTGGCTTGCTTTTTGGTCTTTAATCAGGCTTTTTTTCAAGCTTCTCGCCACATAATAAATATTCCTACAAGTATCAACAACATTTACACCTCTGGTCAATTCGTCCAAGTTTAACCCCGTTATGTGCATTCAGTAATCCTTTCCTTACTCATTCCATCATCAAGGCCATCTCACTCGCTCACTTTTCTCGACTACTCAGTAAGACATGACAGTTGGGCGAATGTCAAGAAAACTCAAGGTCTTCATCTAAAATCAAGGCCCAGAGATTTGATCCCATCTAAGTTTCAGACCAATCCGATTCATCATCACACTAATCAACCTAAAATCATACTAAGTTTCAATATAATCATTAGATTTGGCAGCACATGCATTGGTTAGAACCACAACAACAATAAACACACCCAAAAATTTATCATACCTGGATGGACACATCAAGCTATGGCAATTCAAATTCAGCCATGAACTCAAGCAATTGGCAACACAAGAAGTTCACTTAGACACTGTGTTGATGGTCAATGGATTTTTAGACTTCACCAGAGGAACAATCTAAAAATCACCCGACAAAAAGACAGTCTTCAGCCAACTTGTGTTAGTTTTACAAGTCCATTGCATGCAGAACACTGAAGTCTAAGGGTTGCCAAGATTTGGATATGCAATCATGCCAGATTTGATCACTGTCAGCGCGATAAGTCGGTTAGCCTCTTCATTATTTTTACATTGGAAGATAATTTCAAATCAAAGACATTTTGCACTGAAAGCATGTAGCCAACTCTCGATGTAAGTGAATGAAAAGAATATTAGTAATTGGAATCACCTTTGATAGATGAAGGCTTTACTGCTGACCGAAATGAAGTCAAACTTGGATATAAGCATTTTGAATTTTGCGTCAACACCTACCTTGTTATAATTGAGGATTCCGTAAGCAACAAAAGCAATCTTTTATCGAAGATAATTCCTTTAAAAGCGAGTATTTTCACATCCCGAGCTGACAATATGCTTTTTGTGCAAAATGTACTTGATATCGAATCATTTTTCAAAGAATCGCGTTGTTGCTAATGGACAATATTAATACATCTAGCTTTCAATATATTTTGAGCATTGAGTGAGTTGATTGAAAATATCCCGATTTTTTGGGTTGGAGGACCTTTGACATGGTTCGACCTTGATGGTTTTGATTTGGCACACCATCTAAGAACAAAGAATTTGTCCAAACAAAATGGGAAAGTTGCTGGGAATACAGTTTGAAACTAGGAAGGGCCTACGGATTGACTGCATGAAAATCTTTTGTTTCTCTCTTGTGAAAAGTGCGTTAAACATTTGAAATATCCAAATTCATCAAACAAAAAAAAACTTCATATTATTGCCCAGAAAAATTTGTCAATCATGTGTTTGTTGAAAAACTGGTTCATCTAACATCCTTTTGAAGATAAGGGATTATTTAAAATTCGGATATTTTTAATGGTTTGAACATAAAAAAGCAACAAAGAAACTTGAAATTTACTTAGAATTGGTCCTTAGTTGCTCCTGAGTTCAAAACTGTATTGCATCCGACTCTACCTTTCCCCGTTTGCAAAATCTTTATTTTTAATTGCTTGTTGGCTTTATGAGGGTTATTTTGGGAAAGCTGAGTGCAAAATCGCTGAACTTGGGTAAGGCAGGAGCAATGAAGGAAGTGAATCCACCGTTGAAGGAAACTGCCGCCTGTTACCTTTCTTTTCATGGACAGTGTAGCGAAATTGAAACTTCAAAATGACGCAAAAATAAGCCTTTTTACATGGATAGAAGGATTTTCTCAACCAAGTTCAAAATTATTGATAAGTAGTGTAATAAGAACACAGCAAAGCCATTCTTAAGTAAGAAAGTATCAAAGTATAATAGTTCGGTATGCAAATTTGGCTGATCAATGTGGAAGTAATGTGTACAGAATGGTCACCTTAATGCTGCTGCTCTATTTTCTTCTTTCCTTTGGGCTCCCAGTCTACCAGGGATTGACCGTTTGTTCAAGGGCTTTCCAGGGTTCCTTAAAACGAGCATGAATAAAAAAGTTTATAAAAATTGAATGTGTTCTTTTCTAAAAAAAAATCACAATGGGAAAGCTGGGAAAATAAACAAGTAGCATCCAATGATCTAGTCCAAGACGAAATATTGTAGATCCTGAAAGTACCATTTGTTATCATCGGTCAGTTCACAACTCCAATCACGAAACCTACTCCGAACTTTTTAAATATATATTTATTGTCATAATGAAAACATTTTAAAATCTGTTCAAAGAAGATAATTGTATATCTTCTTTTCCAATGTTGTAACAAGCGGATAAGAAATTAATGCCCAAACTTGAACAAAAGTCTGCATTGTAACATGTAAAATGATGCCGATTAGTGATTTGACAGCGAATAATTACTGAAATTGCATTTTAGCTCAACAGGTCAGATATGTCATTGGCTGATAAGGGTTTTACTCCCTGATTGGAAGAAACCCCAACCATTCCTGGTCTCGAATTCATACCACTTGACATTCCCATGGGAGAAAGCATTGAATTCATGCTCTGTTTTTGTCCACTATTCATGGGAGTCAAAAGCGAATCAAAAGCCGACAAATCCGGCTTGGTCGGTTGTGAAGGTCTCGGTTTGCTCCAATCCGACATCATTGTGGAATTGGACGACGACATCTGCCCATAATTTGGCGTCGAACTGGGAAATGATGACAAAGATTGACAACTCTTCATTTGACTCAGATTTCGCTCCATCAAGGAAGAGGTCAAATCTTTTCCTCCCATTCCTGAAGAAGACATTCGGGGAGCCATTGAAGAGGCGGGTGCCGGACTAAGTTGTGGTTGATGATTTAGTTTCTTAATGCTTTCAGATTGTTGAGCTAAGCGACGTTTCTCTTCCAAGGACATGACCTTGTTCTGAGAGGGTTGTCCCTGGGTTTGGGACATGTCCGGACTGTATGAAGACATCAGGCCCGTGGCAATGGCCCCTGTATCCTTTTTCTGGACATACGAACCCAAGCCAAGGCCGGAAAACATGTCGTCCATGGCACTCGTTGAGGCTGAAGGGTTGGCGATTAGTTGATCCGGTCTTACTTGGGTATTTTCTGACATGCTTATTTGCAAAGCCGACCTGAAAACGGAGAATGATTAGAAGACGACTGAATCAAGTCAAAGTGACTTTGATTACCTTTGTTCATTTTGCAATGAGGTCAATTGCTCCAGTTTAGCCGAGTGTTCTTCTTCAACTTTAGCAATCATTTGTCGTATTAGCGTCATGATCACGTTATATTGAGGTAGAGTGAGGCCGTTTTCAATGGACAAGGGGAATAAGAAAGGTAAGACCTTGGAGGCGATCACTTCCTTGGTCAAGCCCAGTTTATCGTCGGTAAAGGCCAATTTATAGACACCTGCAATGAAAAATAACCCACATGATTATTAATTGGGAATGTTTTTTTTTATATTAAAGTAGCTTCAATTTATTGAAGGATTGTCTGCTCCGTATCTGTCTGGGGTCTGGATCTCAAAGCAACCCAGTCATCAGAGAACAAATTTATATAGGAGGTGCAAGTGTCCTTGAGTGTTCTCAAACTTTCAGGATTATCTGTAACACCTCCGTTTTAAGATTTTTCTATTAGGTTGTATTCGTTACATACCAGTGATTCCCATAATTACAGCTGGTTCTCTTGACGGGATTTGTTGCATCATGGGAAGGATCTCGTCAATGACCAACCACTTATCCAAATTTGTCAAGAGCTTTCCGATGCAAATCAAACAGTTCACTCGAACGGATAAGAGGGTGGTAGCAATACAAAGTTTCTTTATGCGTGGTAAAAGTGCGTTCTTCATGGCCTGATAATCCAGCAACCCTAAGATTTAGAAGACATTGATTAAATATATATCATGTAATAAGCAACACATGGAGTCATTTCTAATGATTTATTTGTTTGTTGTAACACCAAACCAACTCACCCTTGGCTGAGCATGGCAAAAAAGAATCCAAGAGAGAAGCAGTAAGAAAAGCACTCGGCAAACCAATGACGTCAAATTCAAATGTTAACATACCTGCAAATCCCGGGATGATGGAAAGACAAAGCTCCTGGATCTGTGACGCATCCGATTCCAAGGCTCTATAGATCATGGGTAGCACGTCATTCTTCACATCGGTGGGAGGAGTCTTGGCCAAAAGTAACTCCATCCTTTGCATAAAGATCAGCAAGATCTATTGGATTGGGAAGAAATGCTCATCTTTCGTTGTTCTAGTGAAACTATGTATAAGAATCAGCTCGTACTTGAACGGGTTCGGTTAGTCTCATGACTCTCTTCAGGTCGGGAAGAATGTAAGCCTCAAAATCGGGTTTGGATGCCTCTTCGGCAATTTGGAGAACACCAGGTAACACAAAAGGAACCATGGGTGGGTTCACAAACTCTTTCGAAAGACATGGGACCACACGATGCAGAGCGACACGGTGGGGTAATTTTGGAATGATGGTTGGCAAGCCTGGTAAACAATATTACGAAAAATATCATCAAGTATGCATCATAGTCGCATTTATTTACCTTTGTAGAATTGGGATTTCTGAAGATTATCCCATTGGAATTGGGAATCCAGGTTGTTCAGCGTTTTGACGCCAATGTCGTCAAAGAACCCGATCTTAGCGAATTGAGCCGCATCCGGCCTCAATTCGGGCGTGGCATTTAATAACAGCTTTAGGTACTCCTTCAAATCGGGAGGAATCAGTTGCAAATTTGATTCTCGAAGGCTTCTCAGCTCTTGTGCGTTCTTCTTGTACACCCCCCAATTGCCCGAATTGCAGAACAAAGGCTTGGTATTGTACAAGGTAAATGCAATCATCCCAACACTGAACATATCCGCCGATGGTTTGCATTCACCGGATAATGCATACTCAGGGGCAAGAAAATCCATATCCGGATAACCAAATTCCACGGACGTGCCATGATTATACTCTGGGAAGGGCCAAACTGGAGGTTGATTGGCCGGGGCTATATTCGGAATGCAAAAGTCAAAGCCGAAAATCTTCCAAGCCCCTTGGTGATTGACAATAATACTTTCTGGCGAGATGTTCCGATGCAACAGCTTGACACTGTCATGCAAAAAGGCCAACCCCTCACTTAATTGCATGAGCCCATACTTGATCTCAACATCAAACATCTTGTAATCCCTGATATGTGGTGGAACAGGGGATGGCATGTTCTCAGTCCGTCCAAGAACATTGGCCAAGGAGCAGAAAATGGGTTCCGTAGCAAATGCCAGACAATCACGAGACTCCTCCAAGGGATGTTGCACAGTCAGAATCTGAGGATGCCGAAGCCGTGTCAGTTGGGATACGGCTTTTCGGAACACGTCCAACAAATGATCCCGTTCAGCCCGCTCAAATCGGTCCAAGATGCGTTTTTCCAACACAAAGACGGCAGCAGCTTGCTTGGTAGACTTCTTATGACCACTAAATACTTTCCATATTAAGCCTAGAATCAAAATTATAAGATGAATCTTCCAACATTCATTTCCTTTCTCCAATCTAACCTGGTCCAGCAGACGCCACATGATCTCCCACTTCAAATTCTCGTGTCACGGGATTTCCCGGCAATACATCCTTGACGGCAGAGTATGTGGAGAACACCGTAGAGGACACAGAGTTTGACAAGCTGTTGGCAAATCCCTTCAATGCACCCATATTGAAAGCCATGATTCACGAATTTGGCAGGATTGCCCTCTTTCTTGATGAATTTGTGCGACAAAAAACCAGTTAGAAGTCACCAGCTGTTAACTAAGATGAGGATCTGACGTGAGTTAATCTTGTTTACTCCAGTCCAAGGCCAGAGATAAAGGGCGAGGAACCAAAGTGAGCTGCTCACAGGTGGTCATCCAAGGCCAAAATCAACAAGAAGAAACGTGGCCATGAGAAATAAAATTTGATCTAATCTGCTAATTGGCCAAGGATAAGTTATGATGAGACATTTGTGTATTGAAATAAGCAATAGGTTTTTGGTCAACTGATGTTCTATTCCTATAACTAGGCTAATTCAACAAATTATACTAATCAATAGTGGCCTCATAGATATCTGTTCTTAAACAAAATTGAGCGTCTTCCCCTCTATTATTTGGTGATGCTGCTTTCATGAAGGTAAAATAACCACATTTTTATTCGCCTTTAATACTCCTGAGTATTTATACAATTTTGATTCATGTAATTTCTCACAGGCACAGGTAGCAGACAGATCCATTCCACAGCAGCAGGTTGATGGTGAAGCACCATTCTTCTTCCATGCTTCCAACCAACCAAGCTAACGACCAACCAACACCAAGTTCAACTGGAAGTACATCCACACAGACAGACCTCGGAGGAGACTAGTTATGTAGGTGTTTGATAAACACAATTGAAACGTTTAGTAGAAAGAATATGAAGATCTTACCGGTCATTTGGATCGGCTTTGTGATGCCTATGGTATTTGCTAGGCCTCAAAAAGATTTGAGTGGAGACCCAACCTTGGTACTGGATTCCGAAGAAGCATCCGGGGAGAATGATGTAAGTTGATTGGTGTTCAGAATGTTCTCGTAGGAGAGATTTTCATGCTTTGGTCGATTTTTGGTAGGTCACTACAATTTCTGTTTTAACTGGGGAGACCGTGGAACCATCAACGGATTCTTTTGTCGGCTCAACAAGTGAGAACGAAGACTTTGGTCCAGCGAAAAACGAGTTCAAGCAAAAACTTTTAAACACCCTGCGATCTCAGGATTCAACCATCGTGGGATCTTTGTCACTAGAGGATACCACTCAAGTGCCAAATGGATCAGAGTTGTCTGAAATCAGTACACCTAGCCCCAATGACATTCCCGAATTGGAACCATTGCCAGATTCGACTTCAGGTTTAGCCCCAAGGGAGAGCAAGATGTCAGTGGTCCCAAAGAAAGGTGTTGAAATGGACGACCGATCCAAAGTGGTGCCCAAAAAGGGTGTGGAAGAACCGTCCGAGCCTTCAGTGGTCCCTAAGAAAGGTGTGGAAATGGACGAAGGATCCAATATTGTGCCTAAAAAGGAAGCCATTCCCACCCCGGATACACCTGTTGTTCCCAAAAAAGGAGTGGTGGATTACGAGAGAGAGAACAAAATTGTTCCCAAGAAAGGAGTTGAAGAGGATACCACAACTTCAACTCCTTCTGAAGTGCCTCCTAAAGGTCTTACGGATCCCGTGAATACACATCCTGTTCCAATTCTCAAGAATACCCCGAAAGTGGAGGTTCCTTTGCCCAAAACCATTTCAACTTTAGCACCCAACATCAAAAAGGTTGATTCCAAAGATCCCACCCCTTCTACTTCACTCATAGTGGGCGTGTTCTTCGCCGTGATCCTATTATCCGTGGTGGGTTTCCTCGGATTCAAACGCTTGGACGCGATTCGTCGAAGACGCGAATATCGTCGAATGAACGATTTTCTCATTGATGGCATGTACAATGACATGTGATGGAATTGAAGGCAGTTTTCACCCATCTGTGATAGACAAATCCACAAACGTCACAAATACTCGTCGTTGACATAAGGTCTCGCCATCCTCAACTATACATTCTGGTAGCCCAGGCTATTACCAACCAACCCATCATTTAAGGAAGATTTTAGAGCTAATGAACATTTATTGTTTTCATGTATCAAACGTAAATATACCATTTACATACATTACGATTTGCAGGCTTGAGAATAAGGGAAGAATGTAAAGGATTTACATAGGCTTTCAGCCATTGCTAAAAAGTCCAAAAAATGTTCCCATTCACATTGACAATCCCTCAATCAAATTGAGAAAAGCTTCTAAAAAGACCAAAACACACAAGTTTGTCCAGAAAATTCCACTTTTAATGATTGATACATGGTACATGTGAGTGTCAAGCCGGTAAAAAATTGGTCCAAAAATATGGGAAAAAATATATAAAGGAGTGGTGGAAGTGGTGATGAGATTTGAAATATTCCAGCGTGGAAAACATTGTAATGGTTAGAATCCGTTTTTTAAGATGCGGCGTTTCCTCTCCACCACCATTTTCAAAGCACGATGTTGAGATTGTCCCTCCTTGATTCTTTTGCAAAAAAAATATTTTAAAAGACTTTTGTTACTTGCTCAATTTGTGCTTCAAACACTTGTGTGCCGATGTAAATTTCGAGAGCTAAAAAATGGCTAAATACGTATTTCATTTCGTTGGGAAAATTCAAATAATTTAAAAAGTCTAAAGTTGCCATTTTTAGTGCAATTAGTAAACCTGCAACTTTGTTCGATTCATAATGAATGGCCAGAAGCCACTCCAGATCATTTTCCAATAGAAAAACTTGATTAAATTTTGTTAAGATTCACACACACAGACGGAGAACCATTCTGATACCGGATTTGAAAATTGCCTATCGAAACTATTCTAACGATGTTATGGCAGGCCTTGCTGGCCGGGCGAGGCTCAAACCTCTGAACCTAACTAGCAACCACAATCCAAAACATGAAAAAATCAAATTATCGCCCTATTTGATAGAGATGAATGTTTGAAAAGGTCAAGTCCAGAGAAAATAAGAAAACATATACAGGGTTGGACAAATAAATTGACCAATTATTGATGCTAATTTAGATCCAAATCCATTGCTCAAAATCGGTTTTTGTTTCCGTTTACGAGATTAAGTCTCTAGAAAAAGTTATGTTTTGAAAATTTTGCGCTTTCTTCAAAAAACAAACATGGAGCAAGAAAGACAAACAACCATCATCTATCTTGATCACGCGGGCCATGAGGCCCCTGACATTTCCAACCTCTTGATCTACTCCTTAGGACCGTCAGGAGGATTTTTAAGGCCTGGAAGGACAAGAGCAAGACTGGTAAATGCAATTCCGGTTTTTGCCGGCCCTCAGGAAGCTCATCTAGGCCAATCCCAGGACCCTTATGACCATCCTGACTGAGACTTTACACATTAACAGTCACTAGGGCAATGAAAAACGACTTGAATACCTCTTTTTACACGCTGTGAAAGAGGCAGATCCTCACAGAAAAGATGAAGGAGTCCTAGCTCATCAAAGGGAAAGGACTGTTCTCAAACTTTGAGTCAATCAGTGTCAAGTCATGAAGAGGTGATGGTCTTTTTCTCAGACGAGAAAAAATAGGACTGTGGACATAAAATAATGCCCAAATTAACAAGTGAATTGCCTCTGTGCAGTCTAACCCCCCCTCTAGTCTAGGCTCTAGAGACCATCACGATCTACCAACTTCTTGATTCCTATGTTCCCCAAGTTCATACAGTGTCACGCCTTGTTTTCAATTTCTTTAAATATGAGAGGATTCTTTAAAGTACAAGTGTATTTGCGGAGAAAGATAAATTTCTAGTTGTAAAGGTGCTCGATAAAAACACAATAATGACCCATAAAGAGTGAAGCAAGGCAAATACAAATCAAAATAAATCAGATTATAGATTTCTCAACTACTGGATGGCTGATGACCGCTTGATTGGTTGGCAAAATATTGCAATAAACCGGTTTGTGATCAATTCCCTGGAGACCTTTTATGATACTGTTATTCCAACTAGAGCACTAATTCCAACCAAGCGGCCCCTTGTACGACATCCAGCAGTCTAGATATTTATGAGTGACCTACTCCCTTAAACGTCAAGTATTTCTGCTCCGCAGCAAAAGAATTATTTTTCGGGCCCTAATAATTAATGATGAACAGCTTTTGTAGTATACTTCCTTATTCCGTACAACTAAGAAATGAGAGTCAAAAAAGAGGGACAAAAGCCTTGCCCCTAACTAAAGGAAGTTGATTGAACAGACGCGTTGCTTTATTCTGCTCGTTAAAAGCTTTTCCCACTTGTGAAAAGCATACGTAAGCAGCGCTAAAATAGAAAATTATACTCTTATGTTACATTAATTATCACTATGCTTGTCAATCAACGGAGCTGAAAACGTTTTATGATGATTTACCAACTGAAGATGTTTGTTAGGTTCACACCTTCAAATTATCAACCACGTGTTGGATTGGACAATTATCTTTTTATGACTTTAAGCACTAATCAGAAGAAAATTTGTTTTCTTCGCTATGAAATGCTTTCGACGGGAAAGCATTATAAAAAGGTGTCTTTAGTCGTCCAAATCAACATTCAAGATTGTTGTTTGCTCTGAAAAGGTTCCTTTCAAGAAAGTGTTGGCACGATGAAAATCTATATTGTTTCTAGTTTGCTTTTGGCTTTGACTATGGCCAACCCTTTGGGTAAGTTTTTATCATTCGAGCGTTTTTTAACGTCATGTTTGTGAAAAACATACCTTGGAAAATATGTACGTACATGCAAACAAAATGATTTAGAGCTCATTTGAGGTGTTTTATGGTGAATGAGAAATTCAGAAATAATCTGACAAAAATTATGTATAAATGCATAAACTTTCCTCTCTTTGACAAGCAAATTTTCAAGTGTTTTAGTGCGCCATTCTTGAAGGAATTCCTGGTAGGAATTACATGACGTGACGTGAACGTTCTGAAATTAGGTCAAGGACAACAAAGCTGGATATAAGAATATCACTTGGTATGAGAATAGTTTTGACCTTAACCAAAATATACATCTAAAACTTAACGTCACTTCAAATAAGAGTGACTCGCAATACATGAATAATGATGCTGCAGATTATAGATGATATTCTTATATCTACTGTGATTGTTATTGTTTGTCAGCAGCACCATCATTCTGATACCAATCAAGGACCTCATATAAATAATGGGAGTTACTATAAGTTGAAAATAATTCAAGAGATTTTCTTACTAAGCAGTCTTATTCAGTACGCAATATACTAGTAATTCGTCAACTACATTATTCTTGAAAGAAGACGTTAAAGATTAATTGTAAATTTTGGGTCTTCAGAATAGGAAATGTTTCTGTCAAGAGTTTTTTTCAAATATCAAATATTATATTCTCTAGTAAAGACTGAACCTATGTTTTTTTGTGCATTTGGTAACTAAAAGAATTTCCATGCAATGGTATAAGCAAATAAAATAATGTTCCACCTTTATAATTCTATTGAGCACTTTTCATGTAAAAAAAGACCCGTGAAATGAGCAAATTTTCCGAGATATCGCCAATCTACGGTTTCCTTTAAATCATTGACTTACACTTGTTGTTGAGATCTTTTCTTCTCGTTATAGATTTATCCAAACCATTTGAACCCGTTCCTTTTAATCCCATTCCTTTTGACTACATTCCTGAGGAAACCACTTCTCTTACATTCTTTGATGTTGAGGATCGCGCAAGTAAGCACATAAAATCGAGCTATGTTTAAAATATATGTCTAGCCAAGGAGGACGGTATAACGTAGTAGGTCTATCCAGTGAGTACTAAAAGAGCCATTTTATGTACTATGTTCTTGCACCTTCTATGAGTCGTTGACAAACTTTTGGCTACTCTTTTACATTTCATTGTGCGACGCGTAACTTAAACTTGAAGTTTATTACTCTGCAGATCAACTAATATTGTTTCAGTTTGTCACACGAATGAAAAAAAGCATAGTACTAAAAATTTCATCCCTCCCCTTTTTGAGTGTGTCTGAAAATGATCACTCTGAGTCATACAAAAGTAAGGAAAAGGGGGGCTTCTCCTTTTCTCTTTTTCTCTCCCATCTCCTTGTTCTCTTAAGGGTGACTGATAGTAGGTCTAAAAGCTAGTACT
This sequence comes from Tigriopus japonicus, assembly GCA_010645155.1. Lineage (NCBI taxonomy): Eukaryota > Metazoa > Arthropoda > Copepoda > Harpacticoida > Harpacticidae > Tigriopus > Tigriopus japonicus. The sequence continues at coordinate 7,469,645 of CM021316.1, read as the reverse complement.
GGAAACTTACAATAACATTGTAATAAGTCAAATATATGATATTTTAAAATGTTAACATCAAATTTCAGTACAATCTTCTATAATTTTCACCTAATGGCCGGTTATTTTAAAGCTCTGGGGTGGGATGAGAGCCATTCAAACTTAGTAATTTGGCTTTACTATTTTTCAACTTTTACACCAACGGTTTTGCGCATTCTGCCACCAGATGTCGTGAATCGGGACCGATTTGTGAAGTACCTAAAATGCAGATTTTCAAAAACTTCCCAATTCTTCATTTTATCGATTTTGAACATGACCATTTTTCCCGATCTCCTTTGAGTACGTTAAAACTAATGTACCCTAAATCTCTCTTAGATCCCTGCATGGAGACGGTTTTCGGAAAGCGAATGAGCGGTGTGGACAAGCCTAATCCCGTTAGAATGACCTTGGGAAGGTGTAAAGAAATTTGCACCGAACCTTTCTCCTCTTGCAAGGGATTCGAGCATTTCGGTTTGAATCCCAGCGGAGTTCACGATGATAACTCTGAAGGACTTTGCCGTCTTTTCTTCGGAGAGGTGGGAACCTTGGATTCTTCCCGTGGATCTAACTATGCTTCTGGAATCAAAGGACAATGCTAAGCGATCTCTAGACGTTCAAATAAATGAAAAATAATGTGTTACTCCTTTACTAGTTGTGTTCAAGGATAGCTTGGCCATAAAACATCATGGAAATGTCGTCCTCATTTCAAAACAGTTTGGTTGGGAATTGATTCACCGACAATCACGATTCATAATAAAGAGAACATCAGTGTTTCGAAAGGTCAAAACACTAGTGATGGACCAAAACTTTCGTGTTTAAAAGCACAGTGAAAATTTTTTTGGTCAAAAACCTTTGAATCTCAATTGTTTCAGTTTTTATTTTGTAATATTTGCTTTTACCTGACTTCGAACACTTAAGCTCAAAATTTTCGGTTTCGGTTAAGAGCCCATTCGGTCGGTCCATCACTACCAAAAGCATATCCCTTTATCTCATGAATCTGCTAAATACTTGATTTTGTCACAAGTTTAAATATTTGAGAGGAGAGATTAAGAGATCCTTAAGTTGCTTCTACGCTCTCCGTTGTACTCCGTTTTCCTGGTGCTTCCCCTCCGAAAATCCATTGGATCTCTGAAATGAACCCAAGAACAGAGAATGGAAGCAAGAACATGACAAGAATGGAAGGGAAGTATAAGATGAAGAAAAATAAGTGGGGGTGAGTAGGGTGAGTCTCGCTCACCACAGCTTATACGCACAGTAGTAGTGTGGTAGAAGATGCAGTTGTAGTTAGTTTCCATCGAAAAGAAGAGCAATGGAAAAGTATTCAACAGTACAAGATTAATTCTGACCACTTCCAAACGCTCTGACGATCCTTCAACAATTCTAGAGGAGAAGATGCAGCATATTTCATGTGTTTAGTGAAAAGAGAGCTACTACAGAGGTCATTCGAATTATGACAATGGATCTTTTTCCAAATAGCTTCAATTGGATCTGACCAATGTTTTTCACAGGTAAGGACCAAAGAACGGGGAAGAGGAGAAATAATAATTACTTGCTTCCAAGTTCGATGAATAAGATTGTTATTAACCCCCATTCATACAAAGGAAGAGCTTGATTATCTAATGTGTGTTTCCCTTACTCTTGTCTATGGTATCGAGGAGCGTTTTGAAAGATCTACCACAAAATCAGCGAGCTGGATTTGTTTAAACGTCAGTGCTTATTTTTGTTTACCATTGAGATTAGAGATATTTTGAGCTAACTTGAACAAGGGACTCACTTTGTATGACAAAAGGGATTTTTCGTAATTCAAATTTTGAATTTTACATAACTGATGGTAATCTTTTGGCGGCAAATGTTGGTTCCAAATAATACAGGGCCAAGCATAGTATATTGGATTGATTTTATCAACTATTCCATATTACCAACACATATTCAATAACATTTCATAAACTATTTGAGGTGTTTTCTGAGTGGGGGGGGGCTCCTTTTCTTTCATGTAAATTTGGGCGTGAGATAGTGAATGGTAAATGATCTTTAGCATCTAGAGCCGTCAGAATGGCCTAAAATTCACATAAAAATCCCTCTTTTTATATCTTTCCGCCCTATCAGTAACAAAATGAAAAGCATAAATTGTATTTCATGAAGATGTTCCTTTTGAAAACCAAGAAGTTCTTGTATATTTAGTGCTTGAAATTTTAAATAGCATGAAAATTTACGATAGAAGAAGAGATAATTTTATATATCTATTTTTCATTTTTTGTTGCTTTAATAATTTAGTTTGAAAAAAAGCTGACGCGTTAGATTGCTTCGGATGAACGGATGAATATGTGGAGACAGTTGGACAATCAAAGGCGTAAATTGTCCATAGAAGGAGGAAACCTGTTTCTGTGGAACTTAGTCAAAACGGGAAAACAAACTTTTCTCCAAATAGAACGTGATTAAATATTGGCAGATTTTTTCAAAGAAAGGTAAAAGTCGGATTCTGCCAAATAAATTGCGTTGTTAGGGTGAGGTTTTCAAATGGGTGTAAATAAGGAGTTTCCTTGTAAGTTTTGGCTTTGCCCAGATCTAATAAAAAGGGCTTGAAGCTACCTCAATTGCCATTGATCAGCGAAAGTGCTCCAAACTGAGCAGAAGCACGTCATTGTCTCTAACCAAATTTTGAGCCTCGAGAACCACCATCTGATGGATGGTCAGAGTTGGTTCCAAGGTAATTAACAAGGAAACTCCAAAACAGGGGTCGGCAACCTGTGGGACCGCGAGGATTTTTTGTGGGCCTAGGAGCAACGGGAGAAGTTCGAAATAGTGGGCCCAAGAGCCATCCTTTTTGTTCTGAATTCATGCTCATACGATCAAAAAAGCTTTGTGATCGTTTATTGAGGGCCCTTGGACCCATCCCAATTTGTTTGGTAGGCCCCTAAGGAAACTTAGTCAAATTTGTTGGGCATCAACTCCAAAGTGGTGGCCGACTTTGCTTTTTGCAATCGGTTGGGGAATTGAGTGGTTTTAGGGACAATATATAGTTTGGAGTAGTTGTTCAAAATATCTATTTTCCTCAAGGCAAGAAGTTATTTGAAAATTTTAAAAAAAAATTATATGGAAGGGAGTTTTGCAAAAAAAACCATTTTATCCCTCTTGGTAGAAACCAAACGTTTTGACCTTTTTGGAGACATTTTTACCCACATGATTGCTAATTTGACGGAATTTAGACATTTTTTTTGGCAAACTACATTTTATTGTATACATTAGCGCAAATCCCTAATTTTCAATTTTCAATTTTATGGTTTTCCTACACGACTATTGCTTTGGCAAAAATCTTTTAAAATGTTATGTCACCCAAATTTAGAAAGTAGTGGGGTGTAGCAAGTATTTCTGCACTTGTGTTTCAAAATTTGGAAATGAAAACATGAATTGATCAATAATGGTCTCTTCCTCAGTGGTATGCAAAACTAGAAGTTCTTCACCGACATCTCAAACATTGACACAGATTGTTGTTGCAAAAAATCGGATTCTTCCACAGCCAAAAAAATGCGATTTCAGTCGGTCCCAAACAGACCTTGTTTCGCCCACTTATGCTACAAACATTAACCTTATTCAAAATGAATTGAATGTCCAGACAATATGATTGTGTGACAAGGTGATGGGCGCTTCAATCTATTTCTTCGTCAATTCCAGAATGATCTATTTAAGTCATGTCGGGAAAATTAAATCAGCTAAAGAAAGGTTCAACTACAGTTCTATATACACAGAAAGGTCACTTCCAAATTGTTCGTGATTCAACAAGCTTGCACTGTGTGTGCGATGGGATTGGGCATTGAGTACAACTAGTTACGTGATTCAAAACTGGAATTTGCGATTTCAGGGAGTCAGTGGCGGAATTGCTCTTTCAACTGCTATGCTCAAACTAGAGCAATGCATAAAGAATCAAGTTCCCTGACACCCTTGCTGCTGGACTGCTGAAATGAGCTCAAAACAAATCTCCACTGACCTAATTGGAGTGACATTTCTGTCTATATAGAACTGTAGGTTCAACGAGCAAAAGTTTGGCGGGAAAATCAAATCGTTTGTCGCTCCAATACAGACATGTACTCGGTACATTTCCCCAAGGCAATCTTCCCAAAAACTAACTATATTGACATAAATTGTGAATTTGGCGTGTGTTTAAAGAATTGGCTTATCCACCATAGAAGTAATAATATTGTGATAATCAAGAGGCTTTAAAATTTAAAGGGTTGCTTTCGAAATGAAAAATGATAGCAATAGGAATATTCCTTATTACGTGTTTTATTGCATATTAGATAATTACAGAGTAATTAATGCCACATAGTTTCGCAAATTTCTTACAATTTGCTTACTTAAAGTTACTTAAAGCTTACTTAAAGTATGCGTAGGGCCATTTTGGGTTCAAGCTGTTCAGAATGAAAAATAAGGTATTATTATAAGCTGTTCAAAAACCGCATAATGGCCACCATATCCCATTTTCTCTTCACATAAAACGCCATATCTACCAAATAAAAGGTTCATTTTTTGCCTTCAAATAAAACATTTTTCTCACCCTTTAATCATTAATCATTGCCAATTTATTTGCTACAAGAAAATGACAAATGTGTTTTTGCCAAAAGAAGAAACTCGAAACATCTACATATTTTAAATGATTACAAAAATTACAATTCTGGCAGCTTCAAACCCTGATTATTAGATCTTGAAAAGCCATGACTGAAAACCCATTAACCAGACGGAATTTGTGAAATTATGCCTTCAAAGAGTGTTTGAAATTCACGTTCATCTTCCCATCTTAGACGGAAATCTGAAAAGCAAATTTTGATCACACTACAAACTTACTCCTAGCTTGTTGATAGAAACAAGTTTCTTGTTGCCGAAAGTTGTCGAATCGGCTTCAAGCCAGGTGATCAGTGCTCAAGTAAGTTGTATTTTACTCGATATCTTTGTAAAAAATCTGTCTTACCCACATTCAAGCACTTCGTCGAAGAATGTAATGTTGAAGTTTTGTAGCTTTGAAGTTGCAATACGCTTTTGTTAAAAGTTGCACTCAATCCGGCAAAAGCTGCTATAAAGTTGCTCTTTTGGCCAGAACTACTGTTTTTAAAGTGGTGTATTCTTGTTTTTGGTCGCTTAGTAGTATAATGATAAGATTTTTGAAAGGTCAGTTTTAACTGAAAAGTCGTCAATTTTATGGTCAAAAATGTAATCAATTATAATAACTGGGTCCAAAAATGTAATTGATTGAAATTACATTTACTCTCCATCCCTGACCTTCATGATAGAATGGCAAATTGGTCTCTTGATTTATAAAAATCGTATGTTTTGTCCTATTTCTAATCCCTCCCAATTTCATCCCTTGGATGTGGTGCTTAACATCCTTCTACCTAAAGTAGAAAGCAATCATTAGAAAATCAGATGATGACATTTTTTTCAAGTTTCTTTTCAAGACTGAGACCACAACTAAATTCGAGATTGAAATCAGTTTACTTTAACCAACATACGAAAAATTGTCTCCCTCCCTCACGCTACCCTCGTCAAAGTTGGTCACAACGGTAAATGTGCAAAGCTCCTTTCGAAGGAAAAAACCGGACCCTTTCCAAGTTTGTTCACTTTAATTGATTGAACCCCTCTCTCTTAGATTTCAAAGATAACTCATTTCATTACAAGTCCCATTTTGACGGGAAAGTGCTTTCATTTTTATGTCTTCTGATCAAGCATTGAAACAACAAGCTCTAGATGTTGTCTAATTGTTGCCGAATGACCAGCTATGGCAATTACGCATCGCGAGATCGATGGGGTTCAACCAGGTACGTTGGGTACCCAATACTGTGGTCTCAAAGTACGTCCAGTCCACCAACCCTCAACGAGTCACGAGTAGTAAGAAAGAGACTCAGGGATTTCCTGGAAAACAGTTGGGAAATCTGAGGGAAGGGCAACCCCCCCGTTTCTCAACATACAGATTTTCGAGTTACATGACGCTCAGTTCAAATTGAACATTCGACTAGAGATCACAGATTTTTCCACGTTGTCGGTCGGCACTTGACGCCGCTTCAAATTCCCTTGTAAGAGCATGTTACTAGAAGATCAATCTTGCCTTTTTAATTGCTAATGTTAGCTGTTGACAACTTCATGGCATTTTCTTTAAGGTAAGGATGGATATGGTAAAGGAAGATCACGATAGGGATCCCACCCCTTCAACATCGGCTCCGACCACGAAATCGAAGAAGGCATCATCTCAAGTGGAATTCAGCGAAAAGTGCCGGGTTTGCAAAGAGCCAGCCACGAGGCATCTTCATTATGGGGCCATCGTGTGTTTCTCCTGCAAAGCCTTTTTCCGACGAGCTATCCAGAACAATGTCTACAAGTTTTTTAATTGCTCAGTGGATGGCAAATGCGAAATGAACAGTATAAGTCGGAAACATTGTCAAAAATGTCGTTGGGAAGCCTGTCTCAAAGTGGGCATGAATGCCAATTGGGTGTTGTCCAAAGAAGAGCGTTTGGATAGGTTAAATCGACGAAGGGTTTCCCAAGTGAGTCCGGAATCGGGCGAGTTCGACCCTGCTCCTGTCAACGTTCAAATATCCGACACTCCAAACCAAACCTTGGTCCCAAGGGATAGGAGAGAGTACAATGAGACATCCGCCAAAAGTGTTTCTCAGCAAGCCAGTTCCTCGTCAAATGATCGGGACTCTCCTCCAGCATTGTCAAGTGGTTCAAGCGACGCAAGTTCAAGTCCAGAGATGAAGGTCCCACGGCTCATCTCCGGGGATGTGAATGAAGATCGATTCATTCAAAAGATCACCTGTATCTACGACCAGCAGTTCCTGTCCGTTTCTTTGGGGGAGGTGATCATCAAGGAGATGATCGTCAGCTCTTTGTACGATGTTCCCATTTCGGTGTCTTCGTCCCTCTCCGCGTACAGATTGATGGTGAGCAGGGTGACCAAAATTGCCAATAGCTTCGACACGTTCTTCAACCTACCTATTCAAACGAAGATGGCATTGCTGAAGAAGAATGCAGATCCAATGGTGCTCATCAATGGAGCTACTTTCTTCTCAGAGAGCGCCAGTGACCAAATCCAAGTTTCACTTGGGGCCGAAGACAAAGAGGCTTCCATGCTTCTCATTGATCGGTCCGAAAAATCCATCAAATCGGCCAAGGCCATAACATATTGGAATTGGAACTCCATCCAATGTCAACATGACCAAGACGTAGAGGAGATGTTCTCCCAAAACATGGAACGTTTAGGAAATCTTCTAGACCACAATCCTACCATCTTGAAAGTATTCTCATTCGTGGTTTTGCTTAGCACTGAAGGAGTGGAACTGGATCCTGGCAGTCTCACTGAAATCGCCGGATGTCAATTGGCTCTTCTTCACGTATTAGAACGGTACCTTCATCGCCTGTATGGTCCAACCATGGCTGGGTCGATTTTTGGCAGTCTGGTGAAGGCCATGAGTGATCTTAGAAGTATGAGTATTGTGAACGCTACTCGCCAATTTACTTCTGCTGCGATTAAATCCCAAGATCTTGTCTCTCTTCAATCTATCCCGACTACCTCATGATCAATTGAAATAATGTCTTTTTCACGATATTAGGTGTGAATAAACAAACCCTTTGACTGTATTGAAGCTGTATGTTCAATAAGGAAGGGTGGTGGCTTGGTTGATCATTCCGGGAGATCAATAGGGGTCAAGAGACGTTGAACCCTCTTCCTTAATCTGCTTGATTGAGGTTCGGAAGCCAGCCTGAATTGATTTTAGTATAAATTTCATAAATCATGCTTACTCAATCATCAGTTATCATCGGTGAGGCCAACATGAAATTGGCATCGTATCTCAGTGTTGTAAGTGAAAAAACGGCAAGTGTTTGATTTTTTTTTTTGTGCGCGTTGATTCCCCTATTGAAACTTTTAGGTTTGGCTGTGTTCCACTGGCACTTTGAGTAATCTAGTGAAAAATTTCTTGGATTCCAATCAGATAGCCAGTCCATATTCCAAGGTTCGTACTTTACCTCGAATTTGATCGAAAAATATTAGGATGTACACTTCCAATTATGGTTGCAGATCGATGGCGAGAATTATGAATACGCCTACAGCGTTGACCAACCAGATTCTAATTTTGGCCAAATCGAAGCAAAAGAGGGAAACGATGTGGTAGGAGTTCATGAAAATAATAGTGAACTTGAAAGTGTCAAGAGAGTAACTAGTTTCTTTCGCAATGTAGGTTGGAGCTTATGAAGTTTCCAATGCTCACGGGCAAGAGCAATCCATAAGTTATTCTGTTAGTGATCAGTCCGGTTTCAATGCTAACGTGACTTACAAGCATCCCGATGGATACATGTACAGGTAGGTAAAAGACAATTAGATGATATACAATAAATCTTTTGGAGAATAACTGTTATATATCCAACATCCACAGTTATCACAAAAACATTGAGAATCCCGAGGCTCTGGGTTACTCTTTAAGGTCTTCCTACGAGCCTGCACATTCTTCAGTTTCTTCCAATTTTGACGAAAACCATTCATCCTCACCCCATATTGCCTCACCAGAATCAACTTATGGTGCTCCAAAACTTCCTGAACCAACCAATGTCGTGTCAAAAGTTCCCGAGCAGTCTTATGGTGCTCCAGAAGTGGAAGTTCAACCTTCAATCATTCATCGAGGCAGTCCTCAGTCGTCTATTGGCACAGGTTATATTGCACCTACTCCAGGATATGGAGTGCCGCATGGTGCCACTCCTTTCTCCTCCACTAGTGAAAGAACCTCATTTGGTTTGGCCAATCTGGGGTACCACGATTTACCCTCCATAAGGCCTCAAGGGGCTGATACTACGGGTTTCGATTATACTTATGACGACTATGAACTTGACACTAGTCCCTTTGTTCCATCACATCATAATTCGCAAAGTCATACGCATCAATCGCATCGAACAGGGTATCACGGTAGACATAAAGACCATCATTCAAAAGGTCAATACAATCGGAACCACAACAATCATGGCAATGGGAGGAGGCATCATATTCCGAGGCCTCAATACCATCCCTACTACAAGAAAATAACAACCCCCACACCAGAGACTACGACCACATTCCTACCAGAAACGACCACTTTCTTGCCTGAGACAACAACCTTCATCGAGGAGACCACCACTTTTCTACCCGAGACAACAATAACTACCACTGAGGCTACCACAGCAACGACAGAGGCTGTCACAGCATTGTCGACTACCCTCATGGACACAACCACCTTAGCTCCGGAGCTCCCCGAAATCGGTATTAATGTCAAAATAGTTTCTAATGGCGAGACCGTAACTTTTAGCACCACCTTAGACGAAACTACCACAGTGACGGCAGAAACAACAACGGTAGTAACGACCACTCTAGCCACAACGACCGTGGCTGAAACCACAGTACCTACCACGACGGTTGCAGAAACAACTGTGGCAGAGACGTCGGTAGCCGTGACTACGGCTGCTCCCGAGACCACTGCTGCTCCTGAAACGACTCCTGCGGCTGACACCACACCAGCTCCTGAGACCACTGCTGCTCCTGAAGAAGGTAAGAAAAGCTTTGAAGAAATCAGTTTAACTATTATCTTCTTTTTGTAACTTTCACTTCAGATAGACAAGGGAGACGCTCTCAGTCTGATAATCACTCCAAGTCAAGAGGAAATCGACTTGGAAGATCGGCTCTCCTCGATAGCCTTGACCGTGACCAGTCAAAGCGCACAAGACGCAGCCCTCGCCGCAATCCTGGCAAATCCTCAACTCGCTCAGCTTCTCCTCGCTCAAATTCAGCTCGAAGAGGAAAAGCGAAAGCAAGAAGAAACTCTCGTAACGGTCGAAAAAATGGTTCTAAACGCAACCGAGTAGGTTTCTTATTTAGTAACTTTACGTTCTTAACCATATCTAAATCCAAAAATCTGTTGTTCCAGCAATCTCATCGTTCAGCTCCAGGCCTTCAACGAAGGAACCGTTCAGGCCGAGGAAGGAGTGGCGCCAATTCTGCCCCCTCTTCTGCAAACGCTTCAGGTCCTTCTCACCGCTCCTCGCGCCGTTCAAACAAGTCCTCAGGTTCAGGTGTCCGTAGAGGTAGATTCGGTAACCGGAAGTCCACCGGCCAGCAATCTCGAGGACGAAATCGAGGACGCGATCGAAGAGGCCGTGGCGGCCAACAACTCAAGAAGAAAGCGAAAGGGAGGCAATCAAGGCGTTCATCCGGAAAGGGAAAACGGGTCCAGAAGAAAGGAAGGAGGCAGGGTCGGAAAAAACAGAACCGAAAAGGCCAAAAGAAGAACAGGTCAGCACGAAGGCGGAATAACAAGCCAAGGAAGGGACGGAAAAATATGGGCAAAGGACCTTGCAATGGCAGAAATGGAAAGAAGCTTCAGAAGAAACGACGAAACGGGCGAAAACTTCAGAGCAAGCGGTCAAAGGGTGGACGCAGGAACGGAGGAAAGCTTCAGAAGAATGGCCGCAGACATGGGACAAAATCGAAGAATAAGAAACCAAGGAGTGGTCGGAACATTCGGAAAAAACAACGAAAACATGGACAGAGGAATGGAAGGAAACTTCAAAAGAAACAACGAAGAAATGGAGCTAAATCAGGGATCAAGAAAGGGAAGAATGGGCGCAGGAATGGGCGAAAACTACAGAAGAACCGACGTGGGAATCGAAAGAATCGACCCAGGAACGGGAGGAACCTTCACAAGAAGAACCGCCGCCGGAACAGAAATGGCAGAAGGAATAACAAGAAAGCTCAAAAGAATCATCGCCGAGGAAGAAAGGGCAATCGGAGCAATCGCAAACAGAAACAGAAACGCCAGGGCAAACGAACCTCCAAAGCAAATAAAAGTCAACGAGGGAGGAGTCATGGGAAAAAAGTTGCTCATGGCCGCCGCCAAGGCCGTTCTAAAGGCGGAAGACGAGGCCAAAGAAATCGAGGTTGAACGATTGGAGAATCAAACCCTCGAGACTAGATGTAAAGTTTTGCACATGTTGGGGATTATTTGGCTGGCACCATTTTGCCACCAAGACGTTCTGAACAGATCTTGATAATAAGATTGGTGATGGGATATGCTTTTAGTTGAGTTTAGTGCTGTTATCTATTGATATTTCGCTTATTATTTATTGCTCTTCGAGTGCCTGTGATTGCTCATTTTTCTTGTAATAAAATGTTCACATGGTTTGGGACTCCTCGCTTTTGCACTCTTTTTCATGATAGTACACACAGTCGAATCACATGCTAGTTACCACTGCGTGTACGAATTGATATTCCCTCTCCCTCTCCCTCCTTCTCCTCGCCCTGAATCGTCAAAGCGAATCGTCAATCCTTGTCCACATCCACAAGCCTCAGTTAGAATTGGGATCTTGACCGGTGCGAATGTGTTCAATTTCATCGTTCAATGATGTTGTGTGTGCTTTGGATAGAGCTTGGTTTTGATCTTCGTGGGCCTGACATTTCATCGTGAGAAGAACGGAGCATCCGTCATTGCCATCGAGCTCATTAACTCATTAGAGCACGCAGGTACTGTCCAGCATTCATCTTTCGAAAAACAATTGAGAACAACATATGATGTTTTCGTCCGAGACAAATTCCCGCATCATTCCAAAGGGGAATCTTTTGGCTATTACTGGCATAGTCGTAATAAATATCTACTTTCACTAAAGTCGAAGTACATGAATCAAGCTTGGTCAGCTTTACTAGAGAGTAATGGAAATATTCAACGATCAAGTCGGTTTCGGGACAGTCATTTGGATTGAGCATCAGATGGCTAGTCTGTTTTCAACCTTTAGTTTGCTCTGCAAGTGTATTTTGAGATTACGTACGTACAGTGTACGAGGTTCAAAGAAATGGCCCTAGGCATTCCATTTAGTACCCAGCCCCGTCCACTCCCATAGAACCGACTGAATTCGCGAGGTAGACTCAAGAATATCAAGTCCCAGTGGTGAGAACCACGGCCAAATCAAATTTGCAAGTGAACCACTTGTGGCCAGGGGCAAAACAGTCGCTTTCATCACAATGCAATGCGGTTCTCGAGGCACCGGTTTTCAAAGGATACGTACGTACCTACGTATGTCTTCTATGGTGCTATGAACATCTTTGAACCGTGTTAATGGCAAATCGATCGAATCCATCGAACGCTCATCAAGCAATGCAGAGATGCAGTCATCGGGGAAGTTTCATTCGAGCGATTCTCAGCGCAAAATGAGGCAATAATGTCTCGTCGTTCGGGTGTATCCAATCAGAGGTTGGGCTAGCTAATAAATGGCCAGTTGGGTTTGAAATGACTGGCACATGGCCGAGAATCTTTTATCCTCGAGTCAGATGGTGTCATTGAAACGAAGGTAAAATAGACCTTTTTTCTGTGTTGTCCTGAACTATGAGCAACAATTTAGTTAGGAGTCAGCTGCTAGTAGATTCCTATAAACCTCCTCCCCACCAAAAAACAGAGCCCAATAGTTTTGGCAGTCGATTCGACCAATGAAATTCTTTTTATTTTCCAATCAGACCCATAAAAGGATTGGCTTGGGAAATGCCTGAGGCCTTGTGACGGTTTTTAGTGCATGATTTCAAGATCACGATTGCTTCATTGAAAGATGGTCAGAAGAACCCAATTCTTGAGGCATTCTGGGGCTAATTTATTTGGTCCAAGTATTTGAAACGGAATCAATGCCATAAAATATTGTGACACCTTGATTTGGCTCTCTGAACAATGGCAGAGGAAACAATAACTTCTTGTTATACATATTCACATTCCATCAAGTCTTGCATGGGAAGGTGGAATTTAGGCCATCATTTTTTTGGTTTTAAATAAATGTTTTAGAGTTTGCGGGTGAGAACTAAAGCTTCCTTGAGAAAGGTCTAAAATAAGATACCAACCAAAAACCTCCGTTTTAACAGGAAACGACTCTTAACCACGAATCCTACCTTAACCTCGAGACCTTCATCCAGTCTGTAAAACCGAATCAGGCTAAAAAATGTGTATTCAAGAACAATGGCGAGCCTCGGGACATTAAAAATGAAGTCTCGCTGATTACCAACTCTAACCAACAAGAACGCTGAAATACATTCTTTTAGATGAAGATAAAGAACGGCACAGAGTAAAGCAAAGGAAAAATGCCATTGTCATTCGATACTTGAGGCAGAAGTAGATCAAGCTAATAAGATGTTTCATATCGGCCGACAAATCGTTCAAATCTATCCAAGAATCCGCCACATAATTTCTGATTTCAATTGCAGGTGACTACTTACTACTTACAAGAGGTGATTGAAGTCAATGAGTGGCACATGAAGGCTTCAGACAAAAGCATCCCAACTACTATTACTTCCCACTCGACCTTGAGCTAAAGAATGGATTAAACTCATATCATACGGTCGGTGTTCTAAAGTGATCAAAAGCAACAACTTCTCTGGGATATCCGTACATTTTGGCTGTCAAGTGGACTTTCCAAGGATCGAATTCGTGCCAAGAATGGACCACTAAAGACAAGAAGTAAAGTGCAATGAAGTGATCATGCTGCCATTATTTCTGAGCGAGCGATGAATACTAGCCCAATTTTTGAGCTATGCTAAACGTCACGCAACTTCCTGATCTCTCAAAGTAGGGTTGACTTTGAGATAAAAAAAAAACGTAGTAATTGAACAATGTCTCGGAAGAAGAAACTTCGTGAATTCTCATTCCTCTGCTCGATTGTCTTCAGCTCGTTTTGGTGGAGAATTGTTCAAGGTATGAATTCCATTTCGGAAGAAGGCTCTAAAATGGTACTCGTCGTTCAAGTTGCAAGTCACGATTTCTTCTCCTCTCACAATTGTGGTAAATCCATAAATTCTGCAACTTTCAACGGCCATAGAACGGAAAATTAATTAGATTATATTTAATTCACTTCCAAGCAAGCTTTAATTAGCCAACAGGTTAGACACTTTCCAAGAAGTGACAGAAGATGCTGGAATTCACCGTAACGTTAACCCGTTGAAAAATAGGAACGACATTCTGGTTTCTTGTTTTTCTATCCTGACGCTGAAAGATAATTATTAAAAGGACCTGAACAGGCCACTTCAACCAAAGAATCCATTGAGAAAAGAGAAAATAAGACTTTGGAATGACAAACTCTCTCTCTCTAAAACCTGAACAATTATTAGAGGCACACTTTGAATAGCCTTCTTGATACTGCTTGGATTGTCGAACTTTCGACTTTATAAAACATCGATTTCCGTTTTTATCAACGTTTACGGTCAATTGGCAACTTGCCTTGGCGCAATTTGTCAATTGTTAACATTGCTGAAAAGTCAATTATCGCATATTTTTGGCGATTTCCTTCTCCAAAGGTCAAATACTGATTGAGTTTTGTACCTGTTTTTTTATGACATGAATGCCAATTCGAGGTTATTTCAGTGGCAATTGACGCTCGAACGTGCTCAAAACGGAGTCACGGTTGTATCTCGATCAAAGTCAATCTATCCTTTTTCCATTATCACAATGACGCGGCAGACTGAAATCTATCCGGGAGATTCAGAATGTCTTGAATGGATTGCATATCATGACTCCACGTTGTCCAGAAATGCTATAATTTCACTTCTCACCGCATGAAAGAAAAGTGAAGCATCTTTCCGAGATTACCACTAGTGTGCGTGTAGACAGAGCGAAGGGAAAGACAAGAGAGGGAGGAGATTGAATGTCTTCGGTGTTGGAAAGATCACGTGATTGCCGTGATGTCCATTATAGCGCTAGAACATCCATTCCTAGTGTGCATCCACACATCAAAGACTTTGTCCTTGCTCACTGATCTCCTTGCACTATCTATCTACCATACTGGTGAGAGCTCGTCATTCAATTTTGAGAGCGCATCTAATAATGTTTAGGGTACCAATTACTTAGACTGAGATGGTAGCTTCAAAGGTTGTCATCTTTGCTCCCATTCAAGAGAATATTTTATAAGTTACAGGGGCTGTGCTTTGTGAAACAAGGAATGATTATACTAATTTTCGGCTCAATCAAACGACGGAGTCACAAGTTATGCGCCTATGAAATTCAGGCGAGCGAAGGCAGAAAATGAACTTGTTCTACCTCTTGTTGCAAGATCTTACAAGAAGAGGTAAAACGAGCTCATTTTCCGCCTACGCTTGCCTGAATTTCAATGACGGATAACTTGTAACTCCCTCGTTTGATTGAGCTGAAAATTGGTAGAAAAATTCTTTGTGATTTAATAAACAGCTCCTGTAAGAAAAAACACATTCTCGTGAACGAGAGCAAAGATGATATACGTATTTTGAAGCCGTCATCGCAGTCCAGCAGAAGCGTGGTCTCTGCATTAGCGGATCGAGACTGAGTTAAGAGGGAAAAAAAAATTTTCAAAAACGAAAAAAAAATTGCTGAAATTTCGATTTTGGTGGGCATAACTGAAATCAAAAGCAATTAGTTATAATTACGATGCTCACTTCAGCAACCATTGTGCAGTTTGTCGTTTGACGATCACAATGGATTTCGTCATATCCTGGATCCCAATTTAACCATCCAAGGGGCTTACAACACAATGAAAGCTCACTTTAACGGAAAACGAATATATTATGTGATAGTGTGGCATCAATTTGGATTAGAACAAAAGATTAAGACTGGACCAGATGAAGAAAAAGACATGGTTCTCGTCGGTAAACGTTAGGCCGTCTACCCTGACATTCGACGGGCGGTGAGTTTGCCTTTTTCAAGTTTTTGAAACAGGCTTAACAAGCAGACATTTGTGAGCAAAAAGAGAATCATATAATATCTATTGAAAATGAGATGAACGCTATAATTTTTGCATCTGATGCAATCCGATTCTTTAAGTCGCCAAACCGACCTATATCTGGAATCGAAAAATCTTGCCACCACGCATGTACATTAAATGCAACTATCATATATCTAAATTACTGTATGGTTGAAGTCTGTTCTTAATTCGTACTTGGTACTTGAAATTGACTTCCAAAACTATTTCAGATTGAAAATCTTATTACTGTAATGCCGAAAGTGATTATTGCCCTTTTTGAAGATTCTTAGCGAAATGTAGTTTTTTTGCTCCAAAAAAAATGTTTGACTGACTCTAAAATTTTGATGGTTTGATTGATGTAAAATTGCAATAACTCATTTTCCGTTCTTGATCCAACTCTTCAATTTCCATATTTTCAAAACATTCTCAAATTCTATAGCAACACTCTTTGTGACCTCTTAAAAATGCGGATTCTCCTCAATTTTGTCATTTCGAAAATCATTGCTCTGAGAGGTCAGGCATCATGTATTGCTAAACGGTGTTCATCATTGATTGTTTGACCTTTGATGGTTCCTTTCAGGGTTATTGACGATCATTTTAGAGTAATTATACCTCAACAGAGAATTTCAAACTCGCATTTTCTGCACATTCGTTGCCACATTTATCTATAATCATTCTTGAAATGCTTGTCACTTGGTGCAAAATGAGGAAAGGACAAGAGAGCAACGGATTTGTGGTAATTGAAGCTATCTTAATTAAATGGGGTGTATTTCCTGTCCAAAATGCATTTACCAACAAAATAATGGGTTTGATGCAGATAAAAATCTGGAAATGTCGTTTCTGCTTAGATTCTGGGAAATTTAGAATAAGCAATCCTAAAGTAAAACCGCACATGTGTTGTTGTTGTTGTTGTTGTTGTTGTTGTTGTTGTTATTGTTGTTGTTGCTTTTTGTCTTTTGAATGTCTTTATTTCCATGTTTACATGAGAAAAACCAAGCAATGTTTGCAAGTGGCGACTAAAAATAGATTGCACTCCAAACTGCATTGACGGCCCAAGTTGATCGAGCGCACGCTTTGCTCGATTGTTTTTTCGGACCATAACATCAAGACTCTTGAACTGTTCTTCTGCACCAAGCGCTGTTGAAAAATATTCCAAATTTTATCCTTTCACCTATTTGGATTGTTTATCTGTAAATATGAACTGTACAAAATCTTTCGGAAATCAAAAGATCAAGAAAGGATGTTGGTGTCAAAAATGACTTTTTCAAAATTTCAAAAATTTATGGGATAACAACCGTTTTTTTTTACATTTTAGCACTTTGTGAACAGGATGAATAAAAAAGTAAATAAATGGTGTCCTATCTTTTCATTTCTTTTAATATAAACAATTTAAAGGACTGGGTGAGAAAGGGCGATCTAAATTGGTCACATAAAAATATACCTTTTTAAAATGTTATCTACAGGTTTTGATTTAAGGCCCACCAACTTTGATTTTTTGTTCTCAGGGGTACTCCAAACAGATCCTAGTGAGTCCTTCAAGCGCAACCAGTGAAATGGAAATCACGTGCAACCTTTGAGCTTTGATGCACAAAATTTCTGTTCTAATGTGTCCAATATACCTTTAGAAGCTCGAAAATGGGTCACATGTTTGTGTCAGGGTGCAATTTCTGGAGCTATATTACTAAGGTGACCTCCCAGTCTTATGTACTGTGACCTCCCAGTCAGCTGCTCCTTAAAGGACCCAAGTAGGTTCACGGGCCCACACATCAAGCGTCAAAGATTTGTGGGCCCACGAGTGCACTACTATGGATCCCACTATTCTGGACTTTGTCCATAGTTCCTGGGCCCACCATAGAATACCCTTGGGCTCACATGTAGGCCGCAGCCCAGTGGTTGCCAACACCTGACCTAGACCAAGTAACCCCAATTAAAAAGCAATCTTTCCCTCCGCAAAATCGTCCAAAACAGGCATTTCTTGACACACATTAAGCACCGGTTTCGTCATTTACGCAACATGTTCTATTACGGGTTTTAAAAAGTTGATTTTGGAAACAAAATAAAAAAGAGCGATCAATGACAGTGTTAACTTGAATGCAGACATATACTCTGTTGAGTGACATTTTAGGCGTAATTCAAAGATACTTAAGACACAAAACTGTTTCCGATTTTTTCTCTAGGCTGGTGGTTGAATCAAGATCTGTTTCTAGCAATTTGTGATTTTATTTACATGAGACTCCCTTTAGAATGTCAAAAAAAAAAACATTATATCCCAAAATAAAGTTTAAAGTTCTAAAGCATTATTCTCTCAACTCTAATTATTAGCTACTTCCATTTAATTTACAATTGTTGTTATCCTCCGTACTTTAGAGTTGGAAATAGATCCTGACATCTATGTTGCTCAAGATATGTTTACGTAACATTTTCTTGGCGTTTTGGTGTATTTTTCAATAAGAGTAGGAAGGACAACGTGTGGTTTCGTACCATATCCATTACCATTGATCTTTATTTTCTCTCTTCCAGGGATCTCTTGTCACGAATGTGGCATAATGTACGACGGTACAAACCTAATGGGCATCAAGGAATTTGACGAGTGCCAGTTCTTCGAATCCGACATCGCTCAGAAAGAAGAAAGCTACTTAAAAGAGTGTCCTGGCGATGACCTCTGCTGTTTTTCACTTAGGGAATATATGTACATCGATTTTTGGGGGCGTAAGTTGCAAAGCGTTATCAAATTTGGAAGAGGGGAACAACTACATGCGGTCTGAATATGGGTCAATTTTTATCAAAAGTGCTCGGTAGGGGGAATAGTCATAAAAACCCTCCCTCAACTTTCGTTGGTTTCTCAAAGAAGCTTTTTCGTTTACTTCGGTTAAATAAAATAACATGAATGGAAATGCTTGCTTGAGAAACCAGCTAATAAGGAAAATGGCATGATTCAACTGATCTTCTCGTCTAGATTCCGCAGCTGCCGAAGTATTCTTGCACGGTTGTTGTTCGGCTTTAAATGATACTCGGCATCATCATCTCAAGACAGCAAGTCCACCTCCATTGGCCACCTCAACGCAATTTAGAGCGGAAATCTTATCGCAAACCATGCAAGATGACCACATTCAGACCAGGTAAGAGTCATATTGGTGCCTCTGAGATCAGGCACAGTAGGTTGTTCTCAAACATAACATGTCTGGAAATTCATCTGATCTCCAATAAATTAAGAGCAAAGGTGTAGCGACATTTCGAGGACAATGCTTTAGTTATGGCCGATCTTTTCTTTTGTTGGAATTTCAAAAAATTCATCCTGATTTGATGCATGAGAAATTGCAATCCTTTTGTTGAGTTGGCGAGAGGTCAATTCGTAGATTAAAGGTCAAGCATTAAACAGAATGGCGGTTCCTTCTGACATATTCATTTTGGTCGATTTTTCTTCGCAAATTCTTCTACTTGTTGCTTTTTTCTCTTCGCTAGTTTATTCGCTTTTGGATAATCACATAATTGCGTAGAATTTGGACGTATTAGCCAGACATGGGAATGTGTGACAATTTGGCCTTGTGGTTTTACCACTTAATGGAGGTCCTTGCTCTCAATGGCTTGAGCACACATAACTCGAAGACGAATAGCTCACGTTGAACCGATTTCAAAGAATTAGAGCACTTGCAAGAAAGTATGAACTTTGAAGATCATGCTTGCATCATCATCATTTCACATTAATCAAAGATATCCACATAATTGCAAAGCAACCTTTAGAGCCATGATCATGGCGAAGTAGTCTATAAACACTATTTGTGTTCTCTTATATGTGGGGGCTTGACTTTTTTTGATGTAAAAAAATTATCGCCCATGCAAAATGAATTTGTTTTGATTTCTTATTTAGTGCTACAAGACTCGATTTTTTTTGTATTGCACGTTTGACCGGTTTGAACAGTAATGCATTGAAAGTTCATTGAAAAATCAATCAGAGTTTAGTGATGCGAGAGAAAAAAATTGTTAGAAATTCAGGTAATGGTGACGATGTGAGGTCCGGACGAAAGACCAACAAAACAGGGTTGCCAGATATTTCCAAATCAATAGTTTCAAATTGTAAAATGGCAAATGCCAAGAACACTTCTTCTCATTTAAAAAATGTTCTTCTTTCAAACCGAAACAGAAACATCTTAAGCTATTGCCCTAACAAAAATTCTTGATTACCAGATTCTCAAT
This sequence comes from Tigriopus japonicus, assembly GCA_010645155.1. Classification (NCBI taxonomy): domain Eukaryota; kingdom Metazoa; phylum Arthropoda; class Copepoda; order Harpacticoida; family Harpacticidae; genus Tigriopus; species Tigriopus japonicus. Next base: position 7,449,689 of record CM021316.1, on the reverse strand, counting down.
TTGCAGATTCCAGATTATGAATGAGTGTTTTTTTATCTTACTTTCTTTCTTTTGAGTATATGTAGAACGTCTGAATTGCTTTAATCATTACTACCCTTACTTTTGGCTTCCAAATTTGTTAGTTTAAGTGCCAATCATGGTATAACACAATTTGTTTCTCTCAAACCAAATCTGGCCTTTTTCTTGATGTCTTTTGGCATGACTGGTTCAAAAAGTTCTGGCAACACTGGTTCGCTCATTCGGCCGGACCTCGCATCATCACCATTACCGAAATTCATTTCGAAACTGCAGCAAGATCAATCGGAGAATGTGATAATTGCTTTGGAAAATAGGCTTGATAAACGTCCCCGAGATGACAAGCGAATGAATGGGTTGTAAATCAAAGTGATCTTGACCATCATCTTTCCATTTTATGATTCAAGAGATAGTACTGTGCATCCCGACTACTAAGCCCATTATGGTGCTAAAAGTTCAAAACCCATCAAGATGGTCGCTTTCACCACTAGTTCAAATCGAGATCGATTCGTTCTCCGAAGTGTCTTTCTTATCCATGAGATGATTTCAAGGACATAATAGGGTAAAAAACATTCATCTAGACATTGACATGTTCTTCAGTCCCTAGTGTCTAGTTCCTTTCACATTTGCAAAACTTCACACAAAACCACTAACACTTCATTGAACTTGAATAGGGTGATGTTCTGCAACACTCCAGGCTGTAATTCTAAGCGCATTCCGTGGTCTCAACCCATCAACATGAACACAATGACCCCGTCCCCGAATTTAGATCCAAAAATGACTCCAACCACGGAAGAATCTGAGCCCGACACGCCCACAACACCCAAACCTACCGTCGTGATGAATGGAGTAGAATATGAGTACGAATACTATTACGATGACTACCCGTTCAACACTGGGCGGAAAATGGATGCAGAGGAAAGTGGCGGGAAAAAACGGGACTCTTCAAACCCTGGCGGGAAAATTGACGCAATGCAAACGAATGACGCCGAGGTTGATTTGAATACGGGTAAATGAGGTTGAATTAAAAGAAATGCCTACTTTTTGAGGGTAACCAATATTATTGTTACTTTTCAGCTCCCACTAAAGATCTTAGCGTGATTGATCTGCTTTTTGTGGAAGAAGGCCGATCTCCATCAACAGTAAACGGAGGACGTCCCAAAATTCAAAATGTTCAACTTCCCGCAAATTCAGACGACAATGAAGTTCAAGGCTCAAATTCAAATTTACAGATTCCAATCAACAGCACGTGAGTTCATGCGATCGCTAATATACTGTAATTTGGTGGAACAGATAATACTTTAACAAATCTTACTTGTGTTAACGATTTTCATTTAAAAAAGTGCAACACAATGTACGTGTTCAACAACGAAAAAGAAATTTAAAAACAACATTAAAAGAAAAACATTTGCTCTTTTAAACCAAAAATACAAGTTTTCTCGAACAAAAGTTGCCATAGGTACAATTGAAATCTCTCTTTCTTTGTGTAGTTTCGATAATGAGTTCGATTCAATCTCGGACGGTTCTGGAAAAAGTCCACGCACCACAATTTGTGAGTGCAATTGTAACTGCCCAACCCTTGTATGTCCCTCCAATCTACAAGACATCAATACGTTCCGGACAAGGAATATTGCTGCCCATTCACCACATTGTTGTAACATAATGCTCGTGATTATTATGGCGATCGTCAGAAAACTACTCAGTTCATCCATCATTGAAATATAGAATCTCTTAGTGCTATGTCTTTAAGCTTGCAAATACATAAGAAGTTATGTATAAATCGTGTATTCTTTTATTTTTTTCGGGCTGGTATTTGGAATTGCTCAGCAGACACGAAACCTATACAAAAAAGAAAGAAAGAAAAAGTGTCAAATATGGAAAAAACAATGTAGAAATGCAAATGAAATTAGAAAAAAAACTAGTTTATTTGCAAAACATCTTGGGTTTTGTGTCAGTCGGCTCCTTCATATGAGAATTTCTGCATCTTCTGTATTCTCTATCTCGGTCAACTCTGTTCCTGATAAAGGTGGACGGGGTAACAAAGGTCACATGTTTAAGCAAGTATATTTTAAAGAGCAACAAAAAATATTTTCAAAACTTATGTTTGATCCCTAATCATTAGAGCAAGGATAAAAAAGTTAAAAAGTAGAAAATATATTTTTACTGTTCTTGCCCTTCTCGATAGATTAAACTTTTTTAAACTTTTTTAGTCACATACAGTCAGAAGCAAAAGTATTTGTAACGTGACGAGGAAACCAGAAAATCCTTTATATCCAATTAAATACTATGCTAAGAAGTTTGTGAGAATGCAATATTTTTTTCCGATTAAGAATAATACCAGTTTCCCGCAATTGTTTTATAAAAATGTCTGAAACTAACTTTTAATTATTAAAAATAAAATTTTAGATAGTGCAAAAGTATTCGTAACGCGCAAAAAAGTTAACAAAATAGGTTTATAACAGATTTTTCATCAAAAAAAATTGATCGAAAGATGTAGAACATTCTGGAAAGCCGGAGAAAAGTCATTTAGTCTCCTTTTTTCCAAGATTTTCTAGATCTTTCTTGGATCTTATAAATTTTACGGAAATGAACATTTGCTTCACAGTCAGCCAATCATGACCAAGGTCAAGGAGCTCGACAAGGACTTGAAGTTGAAGATAGTAAGTCTTCATCATGGAGGCAAGGGCTACAGAGCCATTTCAAAGCTTCTGGACATCCCGATTTCAACGATTCAGTACGTCGTGAAGAAGGCACAAAAGAACGGAACGGTTGAGAACCTCCCAAGATCCGGTCGTCCAAGGAAACTGTCAGCCAGACTTGAGAGGAAGATTGTCAGAGAGGTCACAAATAATCCTCGAACAACGGTCAAGGACATCTGGAACAGTCTCAGTGAAAATGGATTGTCCATCTCGAGGTTTACTGTTGCTCGCTCACTTCACAAAGCAGGATTGAAGTCTTGTCGCCCAAGGAAGACTCCCTTGCTCAAGGATAGACACTTGAAGGCTCGCTTGGAATTTGCCAAGAAGTACCTTGACAAGACCAGTGACTTTTGGTCTAGGATTCTTTGGTCAGATGAGACAAAGGTTGAGTTTTTCGGTCACAACGATGTTCAAAGGATTTGGCGACGTAAAGGAGAAGCGTTTCATCCATAAAACACCATCCCTACGGTCAAGCACGGTGGAGGATCGATCATGTTATGGGGCTCCTTTTCCGCCAAAGGCACCGGTAACCTCGTGAGAATTCATGGGACAATGAAAAAAGAAGACTATCGGGATATCTTGGCTGAGAATCTCCAGAGTTCAGCGCGGAAACTTCGGCTTGGTCAACAGTTCGTCTTCCAGCACGACAACGACCCTAAGCACAACAGCATTTTGGTCAAGAAATGGTTGAAGGACAATGGGATTAAGGTCTTGGACTGGCCCTCCATGAATCGGACCGGACCTTAATCCAATTGAAAACCTTTGGAGAGAATTAAAAGTCCGTATCCGTGCAAGACGTCCAAAGACAATTGACGAACTGGAGCAAATCTGTTATGAAGAATGGGCTAACATTCCTTCAGATGTATGTAAAAATCTTGTAAATGATTATAAATAACGTCTCTTAAGTGTAATTCAGCAAAAAGGGCATTCAATAAACTATTGACAAAATGTTACGAATACATTTGCTCTTTGTCTAAAATATGTTCTGAGCAGTTTTTTAACCAAAATCTTGTAAATTTTTAAAAAGAAAAGTATCATAGCTTTTAAATGATAAAAGAATAACTAAGGAGCAAAATGGTTCTTAAATGTATTTTTCAAAAATCGAGTATCATTTAAAAATCAATAAAATTTTCGAGGTTACGAATACTTTTGCTCCTGACTGTATGTATCTCAGAGCATATTTTGAGAAAAATATGCAACAAGGGCTTCCATATTTTGTGCTTTCGCGCAAATCTGTTGCTTTTAGGGGTCCAGTGAACGCACTTTTTGGCTCCTTTCCGTTTTTTTTTGCTTTTCAAGTCCAAGGATCCATCAACAGTAAACGGAGGACGTCCCAAAATTCAAAATGTTCAACTTCCCGCAAATTCAGACGACAATGAAGTTCAAGGCTCAAATTCAAATTTACAGGTTCCAATCAACAGCACGTGAGTTCATGCGATCGCTAATATACCGTACTGTAATTTGGTGGAACAGATAATACTTTAACAAATCTTACTTATGTTAACGATTTTCATTTAAAAAAAGTGCAACACAATGTACGTGCTTAACAACGAAAAAGAAATTTAAAAACAACATTTGAAGAACAACATTTGCTCTTTTAAACCAAAAATACAAGTTTTCTCGAACAAAAGTTGCCATAGGTACAATTGAAATCTCTCTTTCTTTGTGTAGTTTCGATAATGAGCCTTTTCAAGGATGCAATGCCAAGATGGGTAGAACCATGTGCCCTCTCAATTACTTCCGATTGATGAGAGGAGGGCACGACCAGTCTTTCACCTCTGAGCACGTTTCCTAATGAGGAGATGGTCAATTCTCTAAACACTGCCTTGTACGGTTGGAGTGTTTCCCATCTCCTGGGTTTGGTTCCGTTCTGAATATGGTTTCTAAGGGCTCTGATTGTAGGGCATTGTTCAGAAGCTTCTCTGAGTTTATCCTTCCCGATGCTTGGAAGGATGTCTTGAGAGTGGATGGCATAGAGAAGCTTCTCACTTTCGTCAGTTTCAACCTTGATACCTCCGCTCAACTGGTCCCAAGGGATTGGGTTGCGTGAGAAATAATCGGCCGGGTTCTCCCTCCCTTTAAGGTGCTCGATTCGGTATTCAATGTCATGGTGTCTTAGTTTTAAGCGGGCTGTCCTGATCGAGCCAAGCCTGGTCTCACGGAAGATGGCCGCCAAGGGCTTGTGATCAGAATGAACTGTAATGTCTGGGTTGCCCACAAGATAAGGTCAAAATCGTCTGAGGCCGAAATCGACCGCCAGGGCCTCTAGGTCGAGTTGAGGATATTTCTTTTCAGTAATTGATGTAGACCGTGAGGCCATTGCCACTGGTTTTGCACTCCCGATGGTTGACCCGTGGGCCAGGATAGCCCCAAGGCCATCTCAGTGGGCATCTACAATGACGTGGGTTTTGAGATTCATATTGAAGAAGGCCAGTTGGGCCCCCTCTGTGAGAGCTAATTTGAGCGTTTCGAACTCTCGTTGGTGCTCACGCCCCCATTTAAATGGAACAAATTTCTTGGTAAGCGGTCGTAGATTTGGTGTAAGGCCCGCAATTGATGGGATGAAGTCTTGATGCGATCGAGCCATGCATAAGAACGATACAAGATCATGCTTGGTTTTGGGCGGCCTTGCTTCTCTAAGGGGTTTAACCTTCTCCCGGTCTGGTGACACTCCCTATTTAGAAATGCGAATGCCCCAGAATGTAATCTCTTTGGCTCCAATTGTGCACTTGGAGGGTTTAAGGGTCATTCCACATTTTCGGACCAACTCCAGAAATTCCATCACTGTTTGTCATGTAGGTCCTTTGTCGGTGCAGCAATGATGACATCGTCGTGGATCGTATGCACATTATCGAGGTGGCCAAACATGTTTTGGCATGCGAGAGCCAGCTCTCCTGATGCGGGTTTGAGGCCCATGGAGACGCACCTAAATCTGAAAAGTTTACCTCCTAAACAAAAGACCGTGAGAATCCGTGAATCAGGATGGAGTTGAAGTTCATGGAAAGATTGCGTGAAATCGAGCTTCGAAAAAACCGGCATCCTGTCAGTTTGGCCTTGATTGTCTCTGGTGTCGGAATTGGTACTCTTGAACCAATTTCGATATCCCATAATAAACTAGCTATTACCCGAGAAGCTTGATCAACCAATACTATATTTGAGTTTTGCTCGTTATTTTGCATATGTTCCATTAAAATTTTTGGATCACAAATTCAATGTCTGTTTGTCGTCTGAGAGTGTTTTCATGCATTAGAAATCAAGAAAAATACATGTTATAATTTTTCCAAAATTCGATCTCCCATAATAAACTTGCTATTACCCGAGAAACTTGATCAACCAAAACTACATTTTAATTTTGCTCGTTATTTTGCATATCTTTTCTGTTCCCATGTTCCATTTTAATTTTCTGACCACAAATTTAATGTCTGTGCATCGTCTGAGAGTGTTTTCATGCATTAGAAATCAAGAAAAATACATGATATGATTTTTCCAAAATTCGATCTCCCATAATAAACTCGCTATCACCCGTGAAGCTTGATCAACCAAAACTACATTTTAATTTTGCTCGTTTGTACGTCGTCTGGGAGTGTTTTCATGCATTATAAATATTGAAAAATACATGTTATAATTTTTCCAAAATTCGATCTCCCATAATAAACTTGCTATTACCCGAGAAGCTTGATCAACCAATGCTATATTTGAGTTTTGCTCGTTATTTTGCCTATTTTTTATGTTCCCATGATCCATTTTAATTTTTGGACCACAAATTCAATGCTTATACGTCGTCTGAGACTGTTTTCATGCATTAGAATCAAGAAAAATACATGTTATAATTTTTCCAAAATTCGATCTCCCAAAATAAACTTGCTATTACCCGAGAAGCTTGATCAACCAATACTATATTTGAGTTTTGCTCGTTATTTTGCCTATTTTTTATGTTCCCATGATCCATTTTAATTTTTGGACCACAAATTCAATGCTTATACGTCGTCTGAGACTGTTTTCATGCATTATAAATATTGAAAAATACATGTTATAATTTTTCCAAAATTCGATCTCCCATAATAAACTTGCTATTACCCGAGAAGCTTGATCAACCAAAACTATATTTGAGTTTTGCTCGTTATTTTGCCTATCTTTCCTGTTCTCATGTTCCATTTTAATTTTCTGACCACAAATTCAATGTCTGTGCATCGTCTGAGAGTGTTTTCATGCATTACAAATCAAGAAAAATACATGATATAATTTTTCCAAAATTCGATCTCCCATAATAAACTCGCTAATACCCGAGAAGCTTGATCAACCAATACTAAATTTGAGTTTTGCTCGTTATTTTGCCTATCTTTTCTGTTCCCATGTTTCATTTTAATTTTTGGATCACAAATTTAATGTCTGTTTGACGTCTGAGAGTGTTTTCATGCATTAGAAATCAAGAAAAATGCATGATATGATTTTTCCAAAATTCGATCTCCCATTATAAACTCGCCATTGCCCGAGAAGCTTGATCAACCAATACTATATTTGAGTTTTGCTCGTTATTTTGCAAATATTTTCTGTTCTCATGTTCCATTTTAATTTTCTGACCACAAATTCAATGTCTGTCTGAGAGTGTTTTCATGCATTACAAATCAAGAAAAATACATGATATAATTTTTCCAAAATTCGATCTCCCATAATAAACTCGCTAATACCCGAGAAGCTTGATCAACCAATACTACATTTTAATTTTGCTCGATATTTTGCATATCTTTTCTGTTCTCATGTTCCATTTTAATTTTCTGACCACAAATTCAATGTCTGTGCATCGTCTGAGAGTGTTTTCATGCATTAGAAATCAAGAAAAATACATGATATAATTTTTCCAAAATTCGATCTCCCATAATAAACTTGCTATTACCCGAGAAGCTTGATCAACCAAAACTATATTTGAGGTTTGCTCGTTATTTTGCAAATATTTTCTGTTCCCATGTTCCATTTTAATTTTCTGACCACAAATTCAATGTCTGTTTGTCGTCAGAGAGTGTTTTCATGCATTAGAAATCAAGAAAAATGCATGATATGATTTTTCCAAAAATCGATCTCCCATAATAAACTCGCTAATACCCGAAAATCTTGATCAACCAAAACTATATTTGAGTTTTGCTCGTTATTTTGCCTATTTTTTCTGTTCCCATGATCCATTTTAATTTTTGGACCCCAAATTCAATGTCTATTTGTCGTCTGAGAGTGTTTTTATGCATTAGAAAGCAAGAAAAATACATGATATAATTTTTCCAAAATTCGATCTCCCATAATAAACTTGCTATTACCCGAGAAGCTTGATCAACCAATACTGAATTTGAGTTTTGCTCATTATTTTGCAAATCTTTTCTGTTCCCATGATCCATCTTAATTTTTGGACCACAAATTCAATGTTTGTACGTCGTCTGAGAGTGTTTTTATGCATTATAAATAATGAAAAATACATGTTATAATTTTTCCAAAATTCGATCTTCCATAATTAACTCGGTATTACCCGAGAAGCTTGATCAACCAATACTATATTTGAGTTTTGCTCGTTATTTTGCCTATCTTTCCTGTTCCCAAAGTCCATTTTAATTTTTGGATCACAAATTCAATGTCTGTTTGTCGTCTGAGAGTGTTTTCATGCATTAGAAATCAACAAAAATACATTTTATAATTTTTCCAAAATTCGATCTCCCATAATAAACTCGCTAATACCCGAAAATCTTGATCAACCAATACTATATTTGACTTTTGCTCGTTTTATTTCATATCTTTTCTGTTCCAATGTTTTATTTTAATTTTTGGACCACAAATTCAATTTTTGTACGTCGTCTGAGAGTGTTTTCTTGCATTAGAAATCAACAAAAATACATGTTATAATTTTTCCAAAATTCGATCTCCCATAATAAACTTGCTAATACCCGAGAAGCTTGATCAACCAAAACTATATTTGAGTTTTGCTCGTTATTTTGCATACCTTTTCTGTCCCATGTTCCATTATAATTTTTGGATCACAAATTTAATGTCTGTTTGTCGTTTGAGAGTGTTTTTATGCGTTAGAAATCAAGAAAAATGCATGATATGATTTTTCCAAAATTCGATCTTCAATAATTAAATCGGTATTTCCCGAGAAGCTTGATCAACCAATACTGTATTTGAGTTTTGCTCGTTATTTTGCCTATTTTTTCTGTTCCCATGATCCATTTTAATTTTTGGACCACAAATTCAATGTTTGTACGTCGTCTGAGAGTGATCTCAATTGAACAAAATCAAGAAAAATGCATTTTATAATATTTCCAAAATTCGATCTCCCATAATAAACTCGCTTTTACCCGAGAAGCTTGATCAACCAAAACTACATTTTAATTTTGCTCGTTATTTTGCATATCTTTTATGTTCCCATGTTCCATTTTAAATTTTGGACCACAAATTTAATGTCTGTGCGTCGTCTGAGAGTGTTTTCATGCATTAGAAATCAAGAAAACTACATGATATAATTTTTCCAAAATTCGATCTCCCATAATAAACTTGCTAATACCCAAAAAGCTTGATAAACCAATACTGCATTTGAGTTTTGCTCGTTATTTTGAAATTATTTTCTGTTCTCATCTTCCATTTTAATTTTTTGACCACAAATTCAATGTCTGTGCATCGTCTGAGAGTGTTTTCATGCATTATAAATAATGAAAAATACATGTTATAATTTTTCCAAAATTCGATCTCCCATAATAAACTTGCTAATACCCAAGAAGCTTGATCAACCAATACTGTATTTGAGTTTTGCTCGTTATTTTGCATATCTTTTCAGTTCCCATGTTCCATAATAATTTTTGGATCAAAAATTTAATGTCTATTTGTCGTCTGAGAGTGTTTTCATGCATTATAAATAATGAAAAATACATGTTATAATTTTTCCAAAATGCGATCTCCCATAATAAACTTGCTAATACCCGAAAAGCTTGATCAACCAAAATTATATTTGAGTTTTGCTCGTTATTTTGCAAATATTTTTTGTTCCCATGATCCATTTTAATTTTTGGACCACAAATTTAATGTCTATTTGTCGTCTGAGAGTGTTTTCATGCATTAGAAATCAAGAAATTATATGATATAATTTTTCCAAAATTCGATCTCCCATAATAAACTTGCTATTACCCGAGAAGCTTGCTCAACCAATACTATATTTGAGTTTTGCTCGTTATTTTGCTTTTCTTTTCTGTTCCCATGTTCCATAATAATTTTTGGACCACAAATTTAATGTCTATTTGTCGTCTGAGAGTGTTTTCATGCATTAGAAATCAAGAAATTACCCGAGAAGCTTGATCAACCAATACTATATTTGAGTTTTGCTCATTATTTTGCCTATCTTTTCAGTTCCTATGTTCCATTATAATTTTTGAACCACAAATTCAATGTTTGTACGTCGTCTGAGAGTGATCTCAATTGAACAAAATCAAGAAAAATGCATTTTATAATATTTCCAAAATTCGATCTCCCATAATAAACTCGCTTTTACCCGAGAAGCTTGATCAATCAAAACTACATTTTAATTTTGCTCGTTATTTTGCATATCTTTTATGTTCCCATGTTCGATAATAATTTTTGGACCACAAATTTCATGTCTATTTGTCGTCTGAGAGTGTTTTCATGCATTAGAAATCAAGAAATTATATGATATAATTTTTCCAAAATTCGATCTCCCATAATAAACTTGCTATTACCCGAGAAGCTTGATCAACCAAAACTATATTTGAGGTTTGCTCGTTATTTTGCAAATATTTTCTGTTCCCATGATCCATTTTAATTTTTGGACCACAAATTCAATGTTTGTACGTCGTCTGAGAGTGTTTTCACCCCTATAAATAGTGAAAAATACATGTTATAATTTTTCCAAAATTCTATCTCCCATAATAAATTTGCTAATACCCGAGAAGCTTGATCAACCAAAACTATATTTGTGTTTTGCTCGTTATTTTGCATATCTTTTCTGTTCCCATGTTAATTTTTAATTTTTGGACGCCAAATTCAATGTCTGATTGTCGTCTGAGACTGTTTTCATTCATTAGAAATCAAGAAAAATACATGATATAATTTTTCCAAAATTTGATCTCCCATAATAAACTTGCTATTAACCGAGAAGCTTGATCAACCAAAACTATATTTAAGTTTTGCTCGTTATTTTGCAAATATTTTCTGTTTCCATGTTATATTTTAATTTTCTGATCACAAATGCAATGTCTGTGCATCGTCTGAGAGTGTTTTCATGCATTAGAAATCAAGAAAAATACATGATATAATTTTTCCAAAATTCGATCTCCCATAATAAACTTGCTATTACCTGAGAAGCTTGATCAGCCAATACTATATTTGAGTTTTGCTCGTTATCTTGCATATCTTTTCTGTTCCCAAGATCCATTTTAATTTTTGGACCACAAATTCAATGTTTGTACGTCGTCTGAGAGTGTTTTCATGCATTATAAATAATGAAAAATACATGTTATAATTTTTCCAAAATTCGATCTCCCATAATAAACTTGCTATTACCCGAGAAGCTTGATCAACCAAAACTATATTTGAGTTTTGCTCGTTATTTTGCAAATATTTTCTGTTTCCATGTTATATTTTAATTTTCTGATCACAAATGCAATGTCTGTGCATCGTCTGAGAGTGTTTTCATGCATTAGAAATCAAGAAAAATACATGTTATAATTTTTCCAAAATTCGATCTCCCATAATAAACTTGCTAATACCCGAGAAGCTTGATCAACCAATACTGTATTTGAGTTTTGCTCGTTATTTTGCATATCTTTTCTGTTTCCATGTTCCATAATAATTTTTGGATCACAAATTTAATGTCTATTTGTCGTCTGAGAGTGTTTTCATGCATAATAAATAGTGAAAAATACATGTTATAATTTTTCCAAAATTCGATCTCCCATAATAAACTTGCTAATACCCGAAAAGCTTGATCAACCAATACTCTATTTGAGTTTTGCTCGTTATTTTGCATATCTTTTCTGTTCCCATGTTCCATAATAATTTTTGGATCACAAATTTAATGTCTATTTGTCGTCTGAGAGTGTTTTCATGCATAATAAATAGTGAAAAATAAATACTATAATTTTTCCAAAATTCGATCTCCCCTAATAAACTTGCTAATACCCGAGAAGCTTGATCAACCAATACTATATTTGAGTTTTGCTCGTTATTTTGCCTATCTTTCCTGTTCCCAATTTCCATTTTGATTTTTGGATCACAAATTCAATGTCTGTTTGTCGTCTGAGAGTGTTTTCATGCATTAGAATCAAGAAAAACACATGATGTAATTTTTCCAAAATTCGATCTCCCATAATAAACTTGCTAATACCCGAGAAGCTTGATCAACCAAAACTATATTTGTGTTTTGCTTGTTATTTTGCATATCTTTTCAGTTCCCATGTTCCATTTTAATTTTTAGACGCCAAATTTAATGTCTGTTTGTCGTCTGAGACTGTTTTCATGCATTAGAAATCAAGAAAAATACATGATATAATTTTTCCAAAATTCGATCTCCCATAATAAACTTGCTATTACCCGAGAAGCTTGATCAACCAAAACTATATTTGAGTTTTGCTCGTTATTTTGCAAATATTTTCTGTTTCCATGTTCCATTTTAATTTTCTGACTAAATTCAATGTCTGTTTGTCGTCTGAGAGTGTTTTCATGCATTAGAATCAATAAATGCATGATATAATTTTTCCAAAATTCGATCTCCCATAATAAACTCACTAATACCCGAGAAGCTTGATCAACCAAAACTATATTTGAGGTTTGCTCGTTATTTTGCAAATATTTTCTGTTCCAATGTTCCATTTTAATTTTTGGATCACAAATTCAATGTCTTTTTGTCGTCTGAGAGTGTTTTCATGCATTAGAATCAATAAATGCATGATATGATTTTTCCAAAATTCGATCTCCCATAATAAACTTGCTATTACCCGAGAAGCTTGATCAACCAAAACTATATTTGAGGTTTGCTCGTTATTTTGCAAATATTTTCTGTTCCCATGTTCCATTTTAATTTTTGGATCACAAATTCAATGTCTTTTTGTCGTCTGAGAGTGTTTTCATGCATTAGAATCAATAAATGCATGATATGATTTTTCCAAAATTCGATCTCCCATAATAAACTCACTATTACCCGAGAAGCTTGATCAACCAACACTATATTTGAGTTTTGCTCGTTATTTTGCATATCTTTTCTGTTCCCATGTTCAATAATATTTTTTAGATCACAAATTTAATGTCTATTTGTCGTCTGAGAGTGTTTTCATGCATTAGAAATCAAGAAAACTACATGATATAATTTTTCCAAAATTCGATCTCCCATAATAAACTTGCTATTACCCGAGAAGCTTGATCAACCAATACTTTATTTGAGTTTTGCTCGTTATTTTGCATATCTTTTCTGATCCAATGTTTTATTTTAATTCTTGGACCACAAATTCAATGTTTGTACGTCGTCTGAGAGTGATCACAATTGAACAAAATAAAGAAAAATGCATGATATAATTTTTCCAAAATTCGATCTCCCGTAATAAACTTGCTAATACCCGAGAAGCTTGATCAACCAATACTGTATTTGAGTTTTGCTCGTTATTTTGCCTATTTTTTCTGTTCCCATGATCCATTTTAATTTTTGGACCACAAATTCAATGTTTGTACGTCGTCTGAGAGTGTTTTCATGCATTATAAATAATGAAAAAAACATGTTATATTTTTTCCAAAATTCGATCTCCCATAATAAACTTGCTATTACCCGAGAAGCTTGATCAACCAATACTATATTTGAGTTTTGCTCGTTATTTTGCCTATCTTTCCTGTTCCCAAGTTCCATTTTAATTTTTGGATCACAAATTCAATGTTTGTACGTCGTCTGAGAGTGATCACAATTGAACAAAATAAAGAAAAATGCAAGATATGATTTTTCCAAAATTCGATCTCCCATAATAAACTCGCTATTACCCGAGAAGCTTGATCAACCAAAACTACATTTTAATTTTTCTCGTTATTTTGCATATCTTTTATGTTCCCATGTTCCATTTTAATTTTTGGACCACAAATTTAATGTCTGTGCGTCGTCGGAGAGTGTTTTCATGCATTAGAAACCAATAAAACTACATGATATAATTTTTTAAAAAATTCGATCTCCCATAATAAACTCGCTTATACCCGAGAAGCTTGATCAACCAAAACTTTATTTGTGTTTTGCTCGTTATTTTGCATATGTTTTCTGTTCCCATGTTCCATTTTAATTTTTGGACCACAAATTCAATGTTTGTACTACGTCTGAGAGTGATCTCAATTGAACAAAATCAAGAAAAATGCAAGAAATGATTTTTCCAAAATTCGATCTCCCGTAATATACTTGCTATTACCCAAAAATCTTGATCAACCAAAACTATATTTGTGTTTTGCTCGTTATTTTGCCTATCTTTCCTGTTCACAAGTTCCATTTTAATTTTTGGATCACAAATTCAATGTCTGTTTGTTGTCTGAGAGTGTTTTCATGCATTAGAATCAAGAAAAATACATGTTATAATTTTTCCAAAATTCGATCTTCCATAATTAACTCGGTATTACCCAAGAAGCTTGATCAACCAATACTATATTTGGGTTTTGCTCGTTATTTTGCCTATCTTTCCTGTTCCCAAGTTCCATTTTAATTTTTGGATCACAAATTCAATGTTTGTACGTCGTCTGAGAGTGATCACAATTGAACAAAATAAAGAAAAATACATGTTATAATTTTTCCAAAATTCGATCTCCCATAATAAACTTGCTAATACCCGAGAAGCTTGATCAACCAATGCTATATTTGAGTTTTGCTCGTTATTTTGCCTACCTTTTCTGTTCCCATGTTCCATTTTAATTTTTGGATCGCAAATTTAATGTCTGTTTGTCGTCTGAGAGTGTTTTTATGCATTAGAAATCAAGAAAAATGCATGATATGATTTTTCCAAAATTCGATCTTCCATAATTAACTCGGTATTACCCGAGAAGCTTGATCAACCAATACTATATTTGAGTTTTGCTCGTTATTTTGCCTATTTTTCATGTTCCCAATTTCCATTTTAATTTTTGGATCACAAATTCAATGTCTGTTTGTCGTCTGAGAGTGTTTTCATGCATTAGAAATCAAGAAAAATACATGATATAATTTTTCCAAAATTCGATCTCCCATAAATAACTTGCTATTACCCGAGAAGCTTGATCAGCCAATACTATATTTGAGTTTTGCTCGTTATTTTGCATATCTTTTCTGTTCCCATGATCCATTTTAATTTTTGGACCACAAATTCAATGTTTGTACTTCGTCTGAGAGTGATCTCAATTGAACAAAATCAAGAAAAATACATGATATGATTTTTCCAAAATTCGATCTCCCGTAATTTATTCGCTAATACCCAAGAAGCTTGATCAACCAAAACTGTATTTGTATTTTGATCGTTATTTTGCATATCTTTTCTGTTCCCATGTTCCATTTTAATTTTTGGATCATAAATTTAATGTCTGTGCATCGTCTGAGACTGTTTTCATGCATTATAAATGAAAAAAATCCATGATATAATTTTTCCAAAATTCGATCTCCCATAATAAACTTGCTATTACCCGAGAAGCTTGATCAACCAAAACTATATTTGAATTTTGCTCGTTATTTTGCAAATATTTTCTGTTTCCATGTTCAATTTCAATTTTTGGATCACAAATTTAATGTCTGTTTGTCGTCTGAGAGTGTTTTCATGCATTACAAATCAAAAAAAATACATGATAAAATTTTTCCAAAATTCGATCTCCCATAATTAACACGGTATTACCCGAGAAGCTTGATCAACCAATACTGTATTTGAGTTTTGCTCGTTATTTTGCCTATTTTTTCTGTTCCCATGATCGCTTTTAATTTTTGGACCACAAATTCAATGTTTGTACGTCGTCTGAGAGTGTTTTCATGCATTATAAATAATGAAAAATACATGTTATATTTTTTCCAAAATTCGATCTCCCATAATAAACTTGCTATTCCCCGAGAAGCTAGATCAACCAATACTATATTTGAGTTTTGCTCGTTATTTTGCATATCTTTTCTGTTCCAATGTTTTTTTTTAATTTTTGGTTTTCTTGCATTAGAAATCAACAAAAATACATGTTATAATTTTTCCAAAATTCGATCTCCCATAATAAACTTGCTAATACCCGAGAAGCTTGATCAACCAATGCTATATTTGAGTTTTGCTCGTTATTTTGCATATCTTTTCTGTTCCAATGATCCATTTTAATTTTTGGATCACAAATTCAATGTCTATTTGTCGTCTGAGAGTGTTTTTATGCATTAAAAATCAAGAAAAATACATGATATAATATTTACAAAATTCGATCTCTCATAATAAACTTGCTATTACCCAAAAAGCTTGATCAACCAATACTGTATTTGAGATTGCTCGTTATTTTGCCATTCTTTTCTGTTCCCCTGTTCCATTATAATTTTTGGACCACAAATTCAATGTTTGTACTTCGTCTGAGGGTGATCTCAATTGAACAAAATCAAGAAAAATACATGATATGATTTTTCCAAAATTCGATCTCCCATAATAAACTCGCTTTTACCCGAGAAGCTTGATCAACAAAAACTACATTTTAATTTTGCTCGTTATTATGCATATCTTTTAGGTTCCCATGTTCCATTTTAATTTTTCGACCATAAATTTAATGTCTGTGCATCGTCTGAGAGTGTTTTCATGCATTAGAAATCAAGAAAACTACATGATATAATTTTCCAAAATTCGATCTCC
>CM021316.1:7406547-7430447 GCA_010645155.1 Tigriopus japonicus | reverse complement strand
CCAGCGTGAATCATCGGCACCGTGTGTTAGCCTACGAATGCCAATATCTATCTTAGTGTATCTAGGTCTGCCCATGAAAGGTTTTCGCTGATGTTTTTCTCGGTTCATTACATTTGACTCTTTTAATCTCGTTCTACAAACGCAGATTTGAAGTTGAACATCAGTCTATATATACTTTTGTCCATTAGCGTCCATTCTCTCCAATTTTCTGCCATTTTCTGCCACTTTCTGCCATTTTCTGCCACTTTCTGCCATTTTCTGCCACTTTCTGCCATTTTCTGCCACTTTCTGCCATTTTTTTCCACTTTCTTCCACTTGCTGCCATTTTCTGCCACTTTCTGCCATTTTCTGCCGTTTTCTGCCACTTTCTGCCATTTTCTAACACCAAGTGGCAGAAAATTGCAGAAATTCAGTAAAATTCAAAATTTTCCATCCCTGCAGTGAGTCGGAAAAGATTTAAAATTAATTTTACATTTTTTGTATCACGATTTTAGTGGTTTTTCATTTGATTCAAATTAATAAGTAAAGTAAACATAATCACATTCATCTAAATGCAAAATATAAGATAGTATCTACAGTAGCTTATGAAAAATCATATATTTCCCACTTTTTAAACACAAAACCGCATTTTGAACTCATAAAAGAGTACTTTTTGGGCCTCCAAAACCAACATATTTTCCAGTCTTTGAGTCATCACAAAATGGCATTGCATATCAGTAGCTCCTGTTTCTTTTATTTTGTGATTGGTCATCAGATTGCATGCACTCAACTGCAACTCTTATCCAGTTGTTTTACATTCAAAGAACATTGAAGAGGCCTCATTGCGTGATTTTTTGACTCTAAATATGAGGAGAAATCAATTCTAAGATTAAGACGCAATTATAGCCACAATTTGACAATGAGAATAAAAATTCGTGACGGATTTGAAGCTTTGGTTCAATTTCTTTGTGGATGTTCAAATTGTTGTTGTTGTGTTGTTGTTGTTTTTTTGAAATTGGATTTGTCAAAATCTGACTACGACAATTACTGAATTTCTGCCATGTCAGGGAATAAATGTTGGAACAATCTTCGTTAAAAAGAAACTCAAATAATTGTGGCGTAATGATTTGTCCGTCTTGCATTATCCAAGGTTGAGAATTTAACAAGTTTAAGTCTGGTAGTGAACAAAAATGGGAATTTCACTTACCTCCAAGGCTCTTATTGTTAACAATATTATTATTAGTATTGTTGCTGTTTGTTGTGGTAGTAAGTGTAGTGATGATTCCGGGGAAGGTGTCTTGTGAGTGCGCTGGCACTGAAGGATATCGATAAAAATTTTGACACTTGACTGAAACTTTCGAGTTCGGAGGAAGCCTGGGTTTCGTCGCACCTACAGACGTAATCACTGATGTGTCAACTAAATTTGGACTAGGTATAATTGCCCTTGATCCTTTTAGTCTCAACTCTATGTGATCCTTCTTGCTACAATTAGGAACTAGATTGCCTAAACTTTGGCTACGGTAGATCTTGGATTGGGCTCGCTTTGCTTGGGTTAGGGTCAGCTCGTTTCCCGCTCTGGACACGAGGCCCAAGTTGTTGATTGATTTAGAACCCGTGGAAGCAACCGACGATATCAAGCACTTAGTCTTTGGTGGGAACGTCCCATCATTGGAAATTCCATTAGGTACTACGAATGACTCCTTAGAGAGTGGTGTAGGAGGTGTCACTGTTATCGTTGTTCCACCAAGCACTTCGGAACAAGGAATTCCGTTTTCCTTGGAGTTTATTAAAGGCCACTTCTTTAATGGATATGTAGCAGTAGATTTATAGCCAATAGAAGACGATAGGTTGTTATTTACTTTGGAACTGATCTCAAATTGAGGAGTAATTGGGCGTCCAAAAAGCTTCTGCTTCCTTCTGGTAGACGACTTGCAAGGTAAGACCGCAAAAGTTTTGGACGTTTTGGCACAATTGTTATTTCCGCGTTTTGAAGCGTTCGGGACTAAGGGTTCTACTGACCTTTGGGATGACGTTGAGAGGGTTGTTGAACAAACTTGAGTTCTATGTAATTGAGTTGTTGATGTACACAACCTAGAGCCAAAGACATTGAAGGAGGATGTTGCACAGGCTTTGGAACTTGATAAGTTGATGCTGGTTGTTGGTTTGGCACAATCTTGGTGAGATTTGTTGTCAGTGACTTGTTGAGTGGGAATACTTTGACTTGAGGTACAAGTGGCTGTCTGGTTCTCTTGGTCTTTTGCAGCCTTTAATTTAGCTAGAGACGAGGCTAACGAACTCGCTAAGCATTCTTGGCAATTCCTCGAATCTAAGTTTTGATGTTTGGTTGCATTGGTTCGGGCAAATGAACAAACATCAGCATTTGATTTCCACGTAATGAGATTCGAGTTTACTACAATGGTAGCTTCACTAACAAGAGGTTTTACTTTTGGCTCATTCTGGTTTTGATGCGTGTTTGGGTCAATAGGTTTATTGTTTGAGGTCCTCGTTGAGCTTGACATCTGAAGAGAAAAGTCAATTGATAAAATGACAATTCAAATATTGCTGCTTTTAAAACATGATGCGATAATAATGTATTCCAAGTAAACCTGAAATCATTTTAGGTTCATAATGGAGGACTTGTTGTGTGCAGAACAATTTTTTTTGGCCAATGAAAAATGAATGTGGAAACCATGAAACTTGCAAATGTTAATCGACTATCGTCTGCATCTCTGAAGAATATCTACGTTCGAGTTGTTTTGTTAATTACTCATAACTAGAGCGGCGGAAACTATTTAATTTTGTAGGCCAAATATGTGAATATTATTTAAACAAAAATTCAAAATATATAAAAATATATAAATAAATCAGTAGTCGGCAATCACTTTTGGGTCAAGTCCCAAAAATTTGTGTATTGGTTGTCAGGAGCCCACCAAACAGCCGTTGATAGGTTCAGGGGCCCACAAATTGCCGATCAAAGAGCTTTGGGCCCACGAGTACAGTTCAATGGATGTCTCGCTGGCCCACTATTTTGGACTTTCCCCGTAGCTTCTAGGTCCACCAAAGCCCACAATTGGGCCACAGCCCACCGGTTGCCGACCCTTGATCAAAATCATACCGAAATACTTAAAAAAACGTAATTTGTTAGTAGTTGGGGTAATAAATTGGCATTTTTTGAAAATCTTAGTTACAACCCCAAATTGTTGATGAAAAATTGGCAATAACAAAAAAGGTGAACAAATCTTCGGTGTCAAAAACTCATAGCGAGTAATGAAAATTAGTTATTCTTGCCATACCCTACATTTATTTGATATTTTACTGCCCAAGATTTGCTTGAATATTCAAGCAAGAGTTTCCATCATATTTTACTGGTTAGAGCCGCAGTTTTCTATTTTAGATTAAAATCCTTTAATGTAATTTTCGAGGCCAAACTGACCTATTATTTATTTTTCATGCAGATTTTCTTCCATTAAAGTTTGTTCTCCTTAAAAAGAGTCATAAAAAGATGTAAAAACTGGGAGATTTTGACAATATTCTTTGGGGATAGATTAAACTTTTTGTAAAAATTTCAAAAAATGCACTGTAAGCGTGAATATTCTTGAAATAATTCAATGAAAAACGTGAAATTTCCTTTAATTTTGGAAGAAAAAAGCCCAAATATTTAAAAAATGATCTTGGCCCCTCTTGTGTGCCGCCGCCCAGTGAAAACTCTCAAGTCTTGGTCTACGTTTCCTATACAGGGTTAGGCAGAATTAGTGAAACATGGATATTGTGAAATAACTCTTTACCAACAAGGTCAATAGGAAAGGATTGTTCTAAGAAGTTGGTTAGCATACAACATACTATGACATGATGGAATATTATTTGTCATGTACCCCTCTGAGCCAAACCACCGCCCTGAACGTCTTGATATCAATGTTAAAACTTACACGCACCTATTCCTCCTCTTGGTTATCATCCCATGTTGCTTCAACTATAATCAAAAGTGATCCTTGTAACCCTTCTTGGCCTTTTCAAGATCTAACCACAAGTAATGGGGACAAATTTTAGTCTTTAGCCATCTTGTTCATGGATCAAGCCGGATTTCATGTAATCTTAAATGTAGTGGCTTTGACCAACGTGGAAGTCCTCACCCTCTTTTTGCCACCTTGTCCAGGGTTCCATGACAATATTCCTGTATCCTGTTATGGTTTTTAACCTTTCATTTGAAACTGTGGCTCACACCAAGGGTCCTAATCATGATCTTGAATATAATGTTTCACCAATTCTACCTACCCCTGTACATCTTATTAAGGTAAAACATGTCCTAATCGTTACTTTTACAGAAAAATACGTCTTAATGTCAAAAACGAGTAAAAAGAGCGAAGGGCTAATTTTTAATGTAATACTCTGAAGGGCTTGGGGTTGTTCTGCTGAAAATTTGAGGACTGAATAGACTCACTTTTTGAATAATAAAGCATCTCGATCCATAGGATTTGCATATATAAGTGCCCTCTTGATCCAGACATTGGTCCAGGGTCTCATTATGGATCTGACAGATATGAGGTTCTCCAGAGTTAGCTGATCCCTGTGACGACGGACTTTCAACGAAAGTTGAATCTGTTGGCTCTGGATACGTCACTAGTCCTCGGTTCAGACTGTTTAGTACTTCTGATGTTTTTATTGACGAGCTGTCTGCTGTTGAACTTTTTAAAACCTGTGAATCCACTTGCTGAGCTTGACAATTATTGAACACTAAATGCTGATCAATAGAATGATGATTAGGTTTGCCTTTAGTGCCTTGCCTCAAGCCAGGGGACGAGTTAGTCGAAGCCGTTGCTTTGTGGGTGAGATTTGGCGCTTTATAACGCTTTTTCGAAGCCGGAAGAGCGGTTGAAACGATGCTTGTAGATCTCTGGTAAAACATGAGAACATATCTTGACTTTGAGACTCTTCTTCAAATTAAGAATGGGTGGTCTTGTTTGAACAACAATCTTCTAATTGACTAAGTATACGTATTTTCAATAAGAGAAATCTCATACAAACTTTCATTTTTTCGATGGTGAAATCGGAAGGCATGAAACACTAGTTTTTTTTTACTCATCCAATAATTGAAATGTTGATGTTTTCCTTTGAATGGAAACTGAAGGGTCCTTGAATAAAAGCCAGATGTAATTCAATACTTTGGTTCAATCATTGTTGTTCAACTCTTGCTTGGAGTTTTTGGACATCATGCACTCTTTTTCGTGGACAAGTATCTTGCTGTGTTTATGTAATTGAGTTGTTTATCACAGTTGAGTTATGAGCGTTTGTCCATCAATGTCGTTATCAATTTTCGAGAAACCTAGGGCTTGAACAAAATTTGGAATGAGATTTCTGCCACACAAACAATTGTGCGTAATCTTTAAACACTTTGTAAAGAACGACAACACTGAACAAAATATGTCTTGAAACTCAATTTTCACCAAACAAACTTCCACACGAATGGTATTACGGGAACTAGAGTTTTAAAGCGGATGGCATGCGAAATACGGACCACTGAATCTTGCTTGTTGCATTTCTCATGCGCTGATATGTTAACAAGAATGGGAATTTCACTGAACTTGATCACCAAAACATTTTCTAATCGTAGTTGGCAAGATCCATATGGTACATCAGTATCATCTAACTTCCTGATCCTTCTGAATGAAGGCGCACGCGCTTCTACTGGCTTCGTTCGAGCTTTCTCAAGTTGTCAAGCCATACAACCACAGATGGGGCTTCTTTCTCCATCGAAACGCCGACAAAGGCATCGCAAACGGGGACGAAAAGGGCCTTCAAAACTCTCTGTGTGGGCACTATATGTTCGTACGTTGCGTAAAGGAGGAAGAGAGAGCTCTCCAGCTGACCCTCAGTTCCCACTTTAAAGTGTTGATAAAAACAAACTCGCGATCTTTAAAGCGTGATTCTTTTCTATTTCATACCATAGAAATATACTTCCAAAAAGATATTTTTTTCTTTTCTAGCTTTCCTTATTCAGTCAAATATATTAAAAACCCTGAACGACTTTTCACCACTTGTAAGAGAGTCACAATTCTTAGACCAAATCACATATTCAGGCGGGATCTCCGAGCCGTATTGTTATAAAAAAAATCTCGATCACTTCATTAGTCTCTACACCTACTTGTGATTTTTTGCCGATGATTTTTCATCAAATGATTCGAATACAAGGTGAAATGAAATGAATTCATGCTCTTAGTTCAATGATTCTTGACCATGCTTCCAAATCTCTTCGATGGAGCGCTGCTCTTCAGGGCTGCCAGGTAATTGGAGACCAAAAACGCCAGATCAACCTGTCAAAAACGCCAGATATCAAAATTTGCCGCCAGATTTTTTTCAAAAAAAACGCCAGAATAACGCCTGATTCCAGTTCCTTCATAATGCATTTGTTCTAGAGCAGACATATCATGTACTGACCTTTCATCAATAAGGATAGGTGAGTTGAACTTATCAAGCTCAACCTTTTGGGTTGATACAGTTTAATAAGACACATTTTTCGCACACATTTGCTCTCATTTAGATAGAATGAGACTTTGAATTTGAGTTTATCAGTAAGACCATATAAGACAAAAAATAAAGCAAACCACCATCAGGTTCAAGCTAATAATCATGAGTGTGAAACTTTCGAAAGGTTTTGTACCCTAAAAATGTGCTTTCGTAAGTAGTTGAAATATTTGGAAATTTTGTGTATTATTAGTTTGGCCTTTTACCCATATATTTACAAAGTTTGATTTTTTGGCATTTCTTGCACTTCATTAGCCATGTTTTAGCCAGCAGAAACACGCAAAATCGTATTCTTTAAGCTTTCTTGTATTTCCTTAAAAACTCTTCAGTTTCTTTGACGTTTGAGTTTGTCACTGCAATAAATTGATTTGCCATTCCAATACACTTTGTTTACCATTCCAGCATATATTTTTTCATCCCTACACACTTTCTTTACAATGCCAGCACATTTTTTTCCAATCTAGCGCATTTTGCTTGCCCTTTTTTCAGCTTGAAAAGCATCTTCTATTTGCTAAAATCTTCAAGCTTACCAATACTAGTTTCAACGGCATAGTACTCTCTTTTAGTAATTATAAGATTTTAATATCAGAATGTATATATTATGATTATTATCAGCGCTACTTTTGGTTGTTTATCTGAAATTGCAGGAAAGTTAACATAGAAAAGAGAAAAACGAAAGAGATGGGCCACAAAATGGTCACATTATTTTACAATTATTTTTGTAACTAATGCTTGAACTTTGAGCTCCGTTATACTGAATTCTGCCAGAACAGTGTGACACTATTATGTTTCAACTAATCCTACAATATCAAAGAAAATACGCCAAATTTCACGCTTTTCTGTTAAATACCGCCAGAAACTTGTCAAAATGTTCTTCCCCGCCAAACAGAAATTTCCCAACGCCAGACTGTAACTTAAACCGCCAGAACACCGCCAGATTTTTCCGTCCCGCCAAATAAAAAATCTCGGCGCCAGACGGGGCCTCAAACCGCCAGATACACCAAAATCTGGCGGGCCAAACCGCCATCTGGCAGCCCTGCTGCTCTTACCACTAGCCGATGCTGCACGAGAATGGTCTAAAGCCGGGGCACTATCGTTTGAGTGATACCGGCTTGCCAAAAAGGCACGAGTTTGTTCCATTTGGCCTACGCGGGATTCAACCAGCAAGGACTTATTGGGGAAAATCTTTAAACAGATAGAGCACAGAACGTGCGACCCATGCCTACTACATTGCTTAGCCTTCCACTTGAACAAGGTCAACCTGTTGCGAGAGTGGGAGCAGAGACGGCTTGGCCACACTTCCAGTGAGGGAGACTCCCAACCCTACGAGGGACTCTTGCGGCGCAACTCTGAAGTTGAAACCGAAAAACAGGTATTGTGCGCATGCTCAACCAAGCCCACTGGGCTCAAATCGACTAAGTCCATCTCGGTTTCAAATTTGAAAGTAATCATCAATAGATGGCGGTGTTGACCATCAAAGACGCTTCTGGTTGGAATTTGCTTCTCTACCGGGATAAATGTCAACTAACAAGAGAATCAGCGTTTCCCAATGAATCATTGAAGTTGCCATATTGGTGCCATGAAAAATAGGTTCGAAGTTGCATTTTCACATAAAATCTTATATATGGGGGAAGTTCATTGAATTTGTAAATGGTGCGTAAACATCATCATTTTCTTTGTGGTTAATTTGTCCAAGTTGCTAAACTGTTTTTTGAACGGCAACGCTGTCCATGGAGCAAACGAGGAATAAAGGGGTAGCCTTCAGTGTGGCCACTTGACAGGAATGTTGAACAAATTTCCGGGATTGAAGATTATGGATTGAGACAAAAAAACCAGCCATTAGCAAATAATATATTGCTTTTCAACACACAGGAGTATGTTCTTTTCTTATAAAAAGATACAGCTAGCTCAATATGATTTGTGCCTTTTTCAAAGCGAATTATTAACTTTGCACTTCAGTCACAATGCATGCAAGATCACAACATCTCAACTTCATAGATATTTATAGATACGACATACTACCATTTCTTAAAATACAACTTCTTGTTAAAGACCTAAAACTGTGGGGAAAATTGTTGAATTTCAACTCTTCCAGTTTTCAGCTTAGGATGTCCAAATTTGATTGCTCCACAACACGAAAATCTTTTTTTTGTATTGAGCTGAATTACATGCTGCAGATAGAAAACAAGTTCCAATTTTGAGTTTCGATATTTCTTAAGGGTTTTAATTGCTTATTTATGCAATAAACACAATTGCTCTTATAATGCAATTATTTGACATGTAAATGATAATAGTCCTTCTGTCAAACTCCTGGTTTGGAAGTAAGATAATGTCTTAAAATATTTTATTAAATCATTGATTTCAAACTTTGAAGGCGGAAATAAGTATGGTGGCTGTGAAAGCAGATGGCTATGAGTAACTAGTTCGGACATGTTTTTCAGCATTAACTGAATGCAGTACAACAACAAACTGAGACTTTTCCTTCAAAACAAAGCACCCATTTAGCTCAGTTTGTCCTATCTGTGGATATCTGTGCAAGAGTTCTGATTCACTGAGTTTGAAAAAACGACCAAGTCCATCTCGGTACCAAATTTCAAATATCCGTCAATAGATGGACCTTCAAGGTTGGGAATCTAGGCGCTTCGCGCCTATATCTATGCTTGGACAGACAGAAAGAGGGAGCCATCCCGCTAGTGTAAACTAGAGGGCTAAATGGAGAGAAATGTCACTCCCATTAGCAAGGGTTTTGTTATGAACACAGTTTGCTGTTTCTCTGCTTCCCCAGTCATGGCGCCAATTTCAAAAATACGTCATAGACCTCATGTGCTTGTCCTTACACTCGAAATGCAAAAAGGGTTCCAAGCTCCATCAATGAGTCAGTTCAAGAAATGTACTTGCAACTCAACCAACATGACTATGGGTCAAATTTTTAAAAATCGGATAATAAGTTTTACCCAGAGGGTACATTCAAATATTAATTCAAGAGTACCAATCAAAACTTTCTAATTATTTGACATTTAGGACTCGTGCAACATTTGGTCAACCTGGCCTGCTGTCCACACAGAGGTCCCAGAATGGAGATAACGGAGCAGGCCGGTCATGAAATTTCATTGTGGGCAGCAAGGGCCATTTATCATCAGCGACTAGTTGAATCTTGCCCAAACAAACGTATTCGTAGAAGGCAAATTTTTGAAAAACAAAGTTTTTTGGGCATGTGGCCTCCTGTCTACCCTTTGCTTCTCCCAAATTATACCAAGGTGCTCAATGAAGATGATAATTTGATTCACAGGCATTAGTTCACGTAATAATGGGATTTGGCATTGAAATTATGTCTTGCGCACTACCATTTGTACTATGATCTTCTTCTTGTTTGGGCAAGTATTTCACGATATTCTTCGGAAATATTTGCCTTTTCACGCAACTTCTGGGCAGTTTCAGCACTAAACAAGGCAGACAAAATGACACCAATGGCCTCTCTAAAGACCTCTAAGGCTGTCCAGTTGTATTTTGAAGCTTAGATATGCATAGATAGGACAGGCTCAGTCAACTTTCTTCATGATTTTGACGGATGATTCTGGGGTCAACATTGACAGATTAACATCAACAAGCTCTCTTTCTTCAAGTCTTGTCACTGAGAATGAACTTGACTCTGGTCATAGTCAAATTAAAAACACTCCCAGTATTGGGACAATCCAGTCTTTGAAGAAAAGGCTGATCATGATCAATAGGCCCTGGAAAATTATCTTATTTTGCTGTGGAGATGAAATCTAGGACGTTTTGAGGGTAAGGCTAGCTGAAGATCTACACTGACCCTACATCATTAAACTTCTGGGATTTCTGCTCCACAACAAAAAAATATTATTTTCTGGGGCCTAATAATCAAACATTTGCAATATGTCTAGCCCTGTCTTAAATGACTTCACATCTTGTTTATTCCCTGTCAAGATTTGAGGGCAACAAATTCAAAACTACAAATTTACATGAGACAAATCTTATTTTACTAATAAGACAGAAAATGAAGACATGGTTCTGCTCTAATCAACCTTAATTAATGCATCAATATTTGGAAACTTTGGCCTGATTTACAAAACCATTTTCCACCTATTGTCCCACAAAAATGAAAATGTTGTATCTCAACATATCTATGTTGCGAAGTCCAAGTGTTTAACCACGCAAAGAATAATCTCGGGATAACACAACCTCTCAATCATAACATTTCTGACATTCTCAAATTCAAGTTTGACAAACGTATTTCATGTTTTAATGTGCTTTGGGTGTTGGGATGACAATGGGCTTGGATACTAATGGTAAAAGAAGTTATTTTTGTGACCCGTTTGTCTATAAAATCAGCTCAAAAATTGACAAATTTCTGCCTGGGCAGTCGAGCCACTCTTCTCTTTAGAGCACTTTGAGGTGCTCTGCCCAACTTCAGGCTACTTCTCTCCATTTAGTCCTCTATTGTAAACCAACCCTCAAAATTGTAATAATTCTTTGCAAATCGAGTTGGGTGATAATTAGAGGTAAATAAAATGCAAACAGAGTGAATAGTGTAAAGAAAAATGTAGAAAAATGACACAAAATTTAAATAAAATGTCAAAAAATGCAAATAAAAGCGGAAAAATAGGCGACGATGGGGGAAATTGCAAACATGCAAAACATGATTGCATTTTTAACATGCAAAACACGTTGGTATAAATGGCTCACGCCAAGATTTTTTGTTCTAGTGCAAAGTGCAAATCAACAAAGACTTTTAGTCACACCGAATGTTGCACAGAAACCAGCCCTTAATCACAAAACAAACGGCAGAAAATGTTTGGAATCGCGAACAATCAAGCTCCATAAAATGACAAAAAAAGAAATTTCTCATACATAAAGCAAAACGGTACATGTCTTCTAATTTTTCAAGCTTGAAGAGCATAATTTTTTATATTGTTTTTAACCAAAATACGCTATTCCTATGTTGGGAATTTTAAAGATTCGCAAAATTACTTTCGTGGGCCGAAAAAAAGTTTTTAAATGTTTGAGTAAGCTGAATGAAAAAGGGATATAACGTGGTTAGAAGATCCTCTCGATTTGTGTGTACAGTAAAGCTGGATGTAAAAATACTCGGAATAAAAATAATTAAAAAGAATAAAAATAATTTCAAATAGGTTTTTTTTACCACAAAACTATACCAGAAATAATTAAAATACAAGAAATATTGCTCTTGACGGAAAATATTTATATTTCTAATTTTCTTCTTAGTGCTCTCCAAATTTCAGAAGGACAATTTTCATTGAGATTTCCTCCATTCTTTTTTTTGATTATATAAAATGCCTGAATTTTTTTCAGTCCTTTTAATATGGGTTAAATATTCAATTTTCAAATCTGAAAAATCGTCTTATTGTTGACATTTTAAAGAGTAAATAATCTTTTTTCAGCAATTCGTATACGTTAGGCCAAATTTGCGAATAAAAATGCACAGTAGGTAGTCACAGATCAAGATGCTCTTGAGGCCATCAAGAGCTTAAAGCTCTGGAGTCCGATGATGTAACATCTCAGTTTGTGATGTTACACCATCGAGAACAAGAGCTCGATGGATTCTTGCCCCTGTTTTCTCCTACTTAATCGCATCTTAGATCAGGGCAAGTTTCCCTCCACATTGAAAGTAGCTCCCGTCGTTCCCATTTTTAAGGGCGGAGGAGATAAGTCACTCCCTAGTAATTATAGGCCCATTTCTCTGACTGCCAGTACACCCTGACACGAAAGTTCTGTCGTAGTCATACTTTGAGCCTAAAAATAACGGCAATGCGTGGACACTTTGGCGCAATCAAACCATTTGTGCGCCCCAACAAGAGCCAAGAATATTTTTTGATTAGTTATGATGTAATTTAAGGACAAATAGGTGACAAATTATTCCTGGAACAACAATTGTCAACTTGATGTCCGGCGTTTTTTTTGCACGGTTCTATTTGCCTTTAAACAGCTGTGAAAAATTACTGAATGGCGGGAATCAAATTTCACTCGGTTTTGGAGAAAGAAGACTAGTTTTGGGACACCTCTAACCAAAAATAACGGGAAATATTACTGTCCGTCCTAATTCCAGAGCTCATAAAATCTCAACTGTTCATCAAAATTTTAGGCAAAGGGAAGACACCTGAAAACGTGCGGGAAAACTTTGAGCCGTACACACTTTCCACTTTGGTCGATAGCATCCCAAATATCATTTCCGAGGAAGAAGAGACTAGCTGGGGACAGATTGGATGTCAAGTCGTTCAAATCTATTCTTATATAATGAAAATATTTTGGTTCAAAATTACGACAAAACTTTCATGTCAGGGTGTGTTGCAAAGGTCTTTGAGAAGATCATGAAGTGCATGCTTGCTGAGTATTTGGAAGCCCATGATATCCTTCCCCCTGGGTAACATGGGTTTCGAGCCGATTTTAGTACTGTAACCCAATTGATTGACCACATTGAGCAGATCATTGAAGGGCTTGAAAGACATGAGTCACTTGATATAGTCTATCTTGACTTTGCCAAGGCCTCTGATAAGGAAGATCATGGCTTTTTTTTCTTTATCTTCATGCTTGGTGATACTGATGAATGCTGGTCAGTTAAGAAAGTGGTTTGACAAGCACAGAAACTAATTGGAAAAGTACGAATTGAACGAGCTGACCTGACGCAATCGAGCCAGAAAAATATATGTTTTTAAGCATAATTGGTCTACCTTGTTTGTGTCAAGTCTCAAGACAAAATAACCATAGTTTATCGACAAGGAGAAATCTTTGCCCCAACTCGAACTATATCGAATTCGAGTTCCATCGGTGGTGATAAAAATGGATTTCGAGTTTTTCACTTGGAGATTAGGCATCTTGTCCTGTGGGAAGTTTAGTAGTGGTAAGCTTTGTGACCCTTAAAGAACCAAAATTGCAAAAGGATAGCAAAATACGAACTCGAAATCCATCAGTACATATGAAACCTGAGTTCAAGAGGTCGAAGTCATTCACGAGGACGAAAAGAATCAAGTTTGGGTCCAGAAGGATGCAACAAGTGTGGGTTTTTGAAGCACACTGGTCCTCATTCTCTTGATCAGTTGGTCGACTATGATCGAACTGGAAATGATTCCGGCGTCTTTTCCTTATTCTGAGAAGGATCATCAACGATATGGTGATCGCATCCCTGTTGTAATTCGCAGAAGTGAAATTCAAAATCCCTCGATTAGTCATGAATCATTAACTCTCTTTCCAGGGAATCCCATTCCTCGTGGCGGTATTAAAAAAAAAATCCCCCATCTTGGATGACAACTCCTAATTCCTTCATGGACGATACCTGCTCAATATCACAACCTCTATTGTCTTTGAATGGAATATCAGATTTTGACGCCCCATAAGTCATTGTCCGGAATTTCATCCCGTTTAAAACCATGTTACTCTTTGCAACCCAAAGGTAGACCTTCTCCAAGTCATCAACTAGACTTTTTGAGTTCTGATCACTCCTTCCACAAACTAATTTTGTGTCATCAGTATATGATGAAATGCTGGCTTAGGCACTAAACTTGTGGAGAGGAGCAATAAAGAGAATAAACAGGGGCGGACCTAAAATTGAACCTTTTGGAACACCTGACTCGACATCATACATGTCACTAAATGATCCTTCAACCTTAACCATTTGCTTTCCATCACTCAAACTACCAATCCAAGTCAGGAACTTACCCTGGATCCCAAACTCTTTGATTTCAGCTCCGTGTACCTTTACACTGACATCTCCTTAGCTTGATGTTTCCAAGTTTAAAAGGGCCTTGTTTTACGTAGAAATAACGAACTTAGAAGGCAATCAAACGTAAGCCTACAAGCTACATTATTCCTCAGATCCTTTTCATTACCATAACTTGAATTTCTTTAGGTTTGATGATTTAGTTGCATGTAGAGCCGTTACGTTGTTCCATTTCTTATTGTAGCTTAATGAAAAAAACATTTGTCAAGTGCATTGGTATATCTTAAACAATCATCCCAAGTAAGGATGGATAGTCGATGATCAATTGACGAAGGTGATTTCCTCAGTCAGATTTATGCTTCTTGGAGGTTGTCACAAAACTTAGGAAAGTAAAAAAGATGTACAGTCAGGAGCAAAAGTATTTGTAACGTGACGAGAAAACCAGAAAATCCTTTATATCCAATTAAATACTATGCTAAGAAGTTTGTAAGAATGTAATATTTTTTTCCGATTAAGAATAATACCAGTTTCCCGCAATTGTTTTATAAAAATGTCTGAAACTAACTTTTAATTATTAAAATTAAAATTTTAGATAGTGCAAAAGTATTCGTAACGCGCAAAAAAGTTAACAAAATAGGTTTATAAACAGATTTTTCATCAGAAAAAATTGATCGAAAGATGTAGAACATTCTGGAAAGCCGGAGAAAAGTCATTTAGTCTCCTTTTTTCCAAGATGTTCTAGATCTTTCTTGGATCTTATAAATTTTACGGAATTGAACAATTGCTTCACAGTCAGCCAATCATGACCAAGGTCAAGGAACTCGACAAGGACTTGAAGTTGAAGATAGTAAGTCTTCATCATGGAGGCAAGGGCTACAGAGCCATTTCGAAGCTTCTGGACATCCCGATTTCAACGATTCAGTACGTCGTGAAGAAGGCACAAAAGAACGGAACGGTTGAGAACCTCCCAAGATCCGGTCGTCCAAGGAAACTGTCAGCCAGACTTGAGAGGAAGATTGTCAGAGAGGTCACAAATAATCCTCGAACAACGGTCAAGGACATCCGGAACAGTCTCAGTGAAAATGGATTGTCCATCTCGAGGTTTACTGTTGCTCGCTCACTTCACAAAGCAGGATTGAAGTCTTGTCGCCCACGGAAGACTCCCTTGCTCAAGGATAGACACTTGAAGGCTCGCTTGGAATTTGCCAAGAAGTACCTTGACAAGACCAGTGACTTTTGGTCTAGGATTCTTTGGTCAGATGAGACAAAGGTTGAGCTTTTTGGTCACAACGATGTTCAAAGGATTTGGCGACGTAAAGGAGAAACGTTTCATCCAAAAAACACCATCCCTACGGTCAAGCACGGTGGAGGATCGATCATGTTATGGGGCTCCTTTTCCGCCAAAGGCACCGGTAACCTCGTGAGAATTCATGGGACAATGAAAAAAGAAGACTATCGGGATATCTTGGCTGAGAATCTCCAGAGTTCAGCGCGGAAACTTCGGCTTGGTTGACAGTTCGTCTTCCAGCATGACAACGACCCTAAGCAAAACAGCATTTTGGTCAAGAAATGGTTGAAGGACAATCAGATTAAGGTCTTGTACTGGCCCTCCATGAATCCGGACCTTAATCCAATTGAAAACCTTTGGAGAGAATTAAAAGTCCGTATCCGTGCAAGACGTCCAAAGACAATTGACGAACTGGAGCAAATCTGTTATGAAGAATGGGCTAACATTCCTTCAGATGTATGTAAAAATCTTGTAAATGATTATAAAAAACGTCTCTTAAGTGTAATTCAGCAAAAAGGGCATTCAATAAACTATTGACAAAATGTTACGAATACTTTTGCTCTTGGTCTAAAACATGTTCTGAGCAGTTTTTTAACCAAAATCTTGTAAATTTTTAAAAAGAAAAGTATCATAGCTTTTAAATGATAAAAGAATAACTAAGGAGCAAAATGGTTCTTAAATGTATTTTTCAAAAATCGAGTATCATTTAAAAATCAATAAAATTTTCGAGGTTACGAATACTTTTGCTCCTGACTGTATTTACCGTCATTGACGCAAGTTCTTTGTCTTAAAATTTCGTCAATCCACTCTAACATCAACATTGTTTGAAGACAGTTTCAATGACCCAGTTATTACTGAACCAAAAACTTCGGTTGTCATTGGTTTATCAACGATTATACAATTAATCCATTTTAGTGGATTAATCCTTAATCCGAATATTACAAATATGGATCCATCCAGGAAGCCCTAGTTGCATGCAATGAGATTTTGAGTCAGGGAGTGAGATGGTCTTGTTAAAGCCAATCTGGAAAATACACCGTGAGGTTTGTGTCTGAAATGCAATTTCATCCAGGTGGTGAGAATGTTTGATTGCAAATGGAAGCTGTTTTTCCAACTTCAAAATTTGATATTGAAACTAAAAAATCTTTCAAAAATTTAGAGACTCTCAAAGCCAAAAACCTTCTTGCAATATGTCAATTTGGGCCAAATTTTTAAGTAAAAGTGCAAAAAGACAGAAAAAGGTGTTGTTACCAAAAATATTGTTGCACTATTTGCCCGTCCCTAATGATCCTACTTGAAGAGGTATGACCAAGTAGACAATTAAGTAGAAAACAGCAATCGAGAACAGTGCAGAACATAAGCAAAAACAATCCTCTTTCTAAGGGAGTGGCGTATTTTTAGAGTAAAAGTTTCATCCAACTGGTTCAAAGGTAGCTAACCCCCTTGAATTTATCTATGGAATGATTGAACAACGAATATAGTTTTAGCATCGTGTTAGCATTTTATTACAAGGTCGGTTCGAGTCTGGTGAATGAGAGTTTACGTTTTTGTCTCGACTGGGAAAGGCAGGGTTCCACCACGAGCATGAAATGGGTCTAAAAACCATGGACCTTCAGTTGGTCGGCCTTTACCAATCCACACTTGACGAGCCAGTCGCAAATCTTGGTGCGCTGATCACCCTGGAGTTGCAGCACTTCTCCGTACTCGGGATGCTCTACCACTGTGCCATTACAGGCAAATTCCTAGAACAATAACGGAACGAATTTTCACATCTGATATTAAGAGAACGAGTTCCAGTATGGCAATGTGACTGGTCCCCAAATTCAATGGGCGTACTTTCTTGCAGGCTCGGACGATCTTTTTAAGATCATACTCGGCAGACAGTCCTTGAATGGTGGTGAGGGTTTTACGGCCGTTACGCTGTTGAATACGAATATGGACTAAACCATCTTGAACACTCTCCTCGTCACCTTTGGCTGCATCGGCGAACGGATCTGGAACATACAAAGCCAAAACATACCGTGAATCCATTGGCGATTGAACACGCCGCAATCGGAATCAACGATTAGTTCAGTGCCACCCGCGAACGAATGGTTAGGAAACCACCGGTTCAAGCCTCGAGGAGGAAAACAGAGACATGAGCCGACATCTCGGTCACGGATCAGCCAAGTCGCCCGCAAGCTAAACCAACCAGACAGCCACGTGGGCCTTCAGAAGCCGAGCGAATCGAAATTCCTAACATTGGGCGGGGCCCCGATGGAGGGACAAGGCCAGAGTGACAGTGACAGAGGGGCGGGAATGGGCGGGGGCTGAAGGGGCGTGCCTTCGGTGCTTACCAAAGCCTTTCAGGTTTTCGATGGACATGGCAAACGTTAAACTGCACAGATGAAAGCACGACAGCTTCAGACAGGATCAGAAGCAGGGCTGCCAGGGAATCGAAGACAAAAAACGCCAGATCAACCTGTCAAAAACGCCAAATATCGAAATCAACCGCCAGATTTTTTTTTCCAAAAAACGCCAGAATTATTATTTGGCCTTTTCTCCATGTATGTTTGCAATTTCTTCAACTTCGAAAGCTCTTTTTAGCCAGGAAAGAAAAAAGCTAAATCCATTTTTTAAGCTTTTTTGAATTTTCTGAAAAGTTTTCAGTTTCCTTACCATTTGAGTTTGTCAATCAAAAAATTCATTTGCACTTTCCAGCACATTTTGTTTTCGATTCGAACACATTTTTTTCGTCCCTACATATAATTTTACGATGCCAAAACATTTTAATTTCCATTTCAGCGCATTTTGTTTTCCCCTTTTTGACCTTGAAAAGTATCCTTCATTTGCCTAAAACTTCAGGCTTACCTAAAAAAGAACTATATCTATATCCAATATCCAGAACCCAACACTCTCTAATACAAAAGCAACTTTTTGTTTGTTTGTGTGAATTGGCAAGAAAATTACCCTAAAGACAATGAGTAATGACAATTTTTTATGACTCATGTTGTAACTTCCAAAGTCCGTTGAGGAGTGGACCCCGTTTTGTTGAATCCTGCTAGAATCAGCGTGACAAATTGTGTTTCAACTTATCCTAAAATTCCAAATAAAATACGCCAAATTTCACGATTTGCTTGTAAAAACTGCCAGAAACCTGTCACAATGTTCTTGACCGCCAAACTAAAATTTCTTTTTGCCAAACCATAGCGTAAACCGCCAGAGTGCCGCCAGATTTTTCTGTCCCGCCCAAAAAAAATCTCGCCGCTAGACGAAGCTTCAAACCGCCAGAAACACCAAAATCTGGCGTCCCAAACCGCCATCTGGCAGCCCTGATCAGATGCAAGCTGCGTTACCGTCAGTGCCTCCATATAGATGAAAGAGAAAAGCGCCAATATTTTTCAAATTAGCGCAATTTACAACATACAGTGTCAAAATTTTCGCACAAACCTGCCCCAAAATGTGCAGTTTACTAGACAAGGTGTGAAAGTTTTCGGTGAAGGGACAGAGAAGAAAATTTATATCGTTCTATGAAGCTGTATTTACACTTCTGGGTTTCGCGTTGGCAGTGCTGCCATATTTTATGGTAGATAAAGTCTATTGCTTGTTGAAAAGTTCAGATTTTAAACCTTAAAAACCAAAATGGCAAATCTCTGCCAAAAATCCAACTCGAAACACATCAGTAACCTGAAGTATCCACCTCGAAATGCTAAATTTTGAACAGACTAACTTTGAAGTCAATTGAAGCGACTATATTAGTATCTCATCGGGTTAATGCAACATCAAAATCTCAAAGACCTTTGTCTGATTGGCTTTACTTCTAATTTTCGACAATAACATCGTTTAAGTCAAAATTATTGAGCTTGAAATGTAAAAATGTGCCCTGGCCAACGAGATGTCATAAGTGTTTCCACAGTTTCAACATTGTGTCACAGGGTATGCACCATATAATACATTTTTTCACCAAAAGTTGGTTCTATTCTATTTTTACCTATTATTAATCTGCTTCTTTGTAGCCAATCCATGGGCACTCCTTCTTCACTTCAAATTTGATTTTAACTTTTGTAGCAAGCAAACGAATTTCATTGTTTTACGCTTTTCAAGAATGTCAAACTGGAGTCTCTGATCCGTATCCCCGCTAACTCGATTGGCCGGCCGAAGAACCATTTTCTAGATTCGTTGATACATGAAAAGCAGGACTTACTAGTAATGTCATCATTTTGGGCGGGAAAAAAAGTTCGGAAAATATGTGTTTCTGATGAGTATGAAAAGGTAGCTAAAACGAAGATTCAGGCATGGTAATTGCAACAATTCCTTTCTCATTTGCACAACTTGAAGTTAGAATAGCAAATCTTGACATTTTTTATCAAAAAAATGTGTTTTCTTGCTTTTATCTTAAATTGAGAGTTTTTTTCCGAATTTTGGAATCAGGAACGCCCGACATTGAATAACCAGGTGGCCAGAGGAGATTGGTTCCTGGGGCAACTATACTTAAAAACAAATAATTTGTTTAATTGAACGCTTCCAATTTCTCCATTTGTTTTTAAATTACTTTGCAATACTTCTTAACATACATTAACCATGTCTGTCATTGGTCATAAAATGCAACATTTTTCGAAAATCTGACCCTTGAATACTCTGGCATTTTTTTTGGCATACCTAGAGTGCTAATTGCAATAGATCCAGCCACATGTTTGAAATGCCTTCCCCACTTTCAACTGAATATATTCATCAAACTTTCCATCATCTTGGATGACAACTCCTAAATCCCTCATGGACGATACTTGCTTAATATCACAACCTCCATTGTTTTTCAGTGGAACATCTAATTTTGACGTCCTATACGTCATTGTGCGGAATTTCATCCTGTTCAATGCCATATTTCTCTGGCCAACACAAGAATAGACTTTCTCCAAGTCCTCAACTAAACATTTTGAGTCCTGACTTTATTTTCACTTTTTGCCGTTTTTACCCGCTTTTGCACCTTTCGTGATTTTGTGCTGAAAAAAGTGAACAAATGTTTCCAAATTCTGTGAAATATTACTCAAACAACGCCAGCATGGCTTGTAAAACTTCAACGTATCATTGATTGTTCCAAACATTGATAATGAATTTCACTTTAAATTTCATCGTGGTAAATTTATCTCAAGGAATAACTATTCAACTTATTTCATTTAAGACTACTATTTTCAGTGGCAATTTTATATTTTGATGTGAATAAAATACTACTCAACAAAAGCAATCTATGGATAGAAAGGAACATTGAATAAACGTTGAAAAGAACAGAAATCACTTACCCACTTAAATAAAAACGAAATAAAAACTATATGAAGTCAAAAGGTCAAATGGTTGAGAAGTGCATGGTTATACTTTTTAATTTTTTACAGTTAACCCAAGTAAAGTCACATTTATAATCCTTGAGTATACTCTCAGATGATCAGCTATCTTGGGATGGCAACATTTAAAGTTTTGCTTAGAGTATTCCTTGTGGGCCTCGTGACGTCATGTGATGACTCGGACTGCCCGTCACGTGACCTCAACACAAAAGTAGGACATTGTTCTGAAATCAATGCCATGATTTCTGCCAAAAACTGCTTTAGCTCAGTCAATTGCACTGCTAAAGGCTTAATGACCAAGTAAAAGTATGGATTGGTTTAATTTTTGAAACTGCTAACTCTCAATTTTAATCCAAATTAGACAAACATATACTCAAGAAAATTATTTAGATAATTTATGAGAGGGATAGATTATTAATTCCAATTAGAGTTGGGTAAATTACTTGATTAAGTATAATTAATTGAAATCAAAGTTATTTCCTCAATACATGAAATTGATTACTAGACTATGGATTTAAAAGTTTTTTTCCTGCAGAGCAGAAGTTCGAGACGTTTCAAGATGTAAGTCAGCTTGGGTCAGCTCGGTCAGCTGAACACTAGCAGTAGAGAAAAGTTAATGGCGTCAACCATCTAGATTTTCTGCTCTGAAAGAAAAATTTTTGAATCCGCGGTCTATTGGCGATTGGGCCTCGGCCTTGTGACGTCATATGATGACGTGAACAGTCGGTCACATGACCTCAACAGAAAAAGTAGGACATTGTTCTAAATTCAATGCTAGGATTTCTGACAAAAACTGCTTTATCTCACTCAATTGTGTTTTTCAAGGCGTGGTTTGGTTGAATTTTTGAAATTCCTAATTCTCAATTCTTATCCAAATTAGGCAGACAAATCAAGAAAATGATTTAAATCAGGGGTCGGCAACCATTTTTGGGTCAAGGCCCGCGAAATTTGCCCACCAAACAGGCAGTGGTAGGTTCAGGGGCCCACAAATTAGCGGTCAAAGAGCTTTGGGCCCACAAGTACAGTACTATGGATGGCTCTTGTGCCCACTATTTTGGACTTTCTCCATAGCTCCTGGGCCCACCAACGACCACCCTGGGGCCCACATTTGGGCCGCGGCCCACCGGTTGCCGACCCCTGATTTAAATAATTTCTGAGAGGGATAGATAGTCAATTCCAGTCAGAGTTGGTAAATTACTTGATGAAATGTAATGAATTACAATTAAAATTGCTTCCTCAAAAAAATCTAATTCATCTCAATAATATTGTCTAAAAAAATGATTGACTTCAATGGACTTCAAAATTATGGGGATCAATTAATATTTATTTTGTTGCACTTTTTGGCAAAATTCTATTGACTGAGACTCTTTTGTCAATATTGAATCTGATTTATTCTCAGTTATATGCTTAAGTGGGTTTGATTTTATTCATTATCTTTTCTTTTGAAACATAAGCATATTAGGCAAGTGATGGTATTCCTACATTGTTTAAAAACTGTTATGTTTATTTTTTTCACTTGCCATTTTAATACTTGAGAAATGCTAATCAAAATTCATAATGATACACATTTTTGTCCTGAAATACTATGACAATAATTTAATAATTAGTTGATGTTTCAGTGTCAGTTTTCTTTTTTTTGTTGAAGAGACATTCTATTTAAGCCTAAGTTGCTAAATTGTTAGCAATAATTCAAGCCTGAAGAAATTTTTTCTTGACACTCTTTACATGGTAATTGGAAAGCAGTGGGATAACACTTCAACATGTTCTTTTATTCATTCAACCACTTTTATTTCTTTTTACGTTCACATTGACCCTTAAAACCTCCAATTGCTGAAGTAGAACCGTTTAATGTGTAAATCATGGCATTGAATGCAGGAGAATGTCCTACTTTTTTAAAGCAAGGTGACTTGAGAAAACGTCGATTCAA
Organism: Tigriopus japonicus; assembly: GCA_010645155.1. NCBI lineage: Eukaryota > Metazoa > Arthropoda > Copepoda > Harpacticoida > Harpacticidae > Tigriopus > Tigriopus japonicus. Next base: position 7,407,726 of record CM021316.1, on the reverse strand, counting down.
GAAGCTGCATTTTGTGGATGGGCAACAAATTGAACAATGAAGGAGCCCGATAAAGAAGAGAGGAGGACTTCATTGATCAAACTAGCCTGGATTCCTTGGGATTTGGAGGTGCTCTCAAAACGCAAGTAAAACCTCTACGATCACTACAACTGATCTCAAAGCCTGGGTTAGGACAGAGCCCATGAATGCTCTTGAAGACATAGAGTATCAGATACCTTTCATACCTTCTCTGAGTACTGTACAAACCCTAACTTCTGGAGCCTCTCCCAATACGAGAGCTCTCTCATTCCTGTGATGTTCCTAGTGAAACATCTTTGGACCTGCTCGACCTTTTGCAAACCAGCCGAACTCATTGGAGCCCAAATGGGGGAAGCATATTCAAGATGAGGCTGAACAATCGACTTGTACAGAGTTAGCATCGTAATACTATCTTTGGACTTGAAAGTGCGATAGATCCAGCCGCACGTTTGAAATGCCTTCCCCACTTTCAACTGGATATGCTCATCAAACTTTCCATCATCTTGGACGACAACTCCCAAATCCCTCATGGACGATACCTGCTCAATATCACAACCTCCATTGTCTTTGAGCGGAACATCTAATTTTGACGTCCCAAGCGTCATTGTGCGGAATTTCATCCCGTTTAATGCCATATTACTCTCGTCAACCCAAGAGTAGATTTTCTCAAAGTCCTCAACTAAACATTTTGAGTCCTGACCATTCCTTCCACAGACTAATTTTGTGTCATCAGCATATGAAGAAATACTGGCTTTTGTTCTAAACTTCTGGAGAGGAGCAATGAAGAGAATAAACAGGAGCGGGCCTAAAATTGAACCTTGTGGAACACCTGACTTGACATCATACATGCCGCTAAAAGATCCTTCGACTTTAACTATTTGCTTCCTTTCGCTTATGAAACTATCAATCCAAGTCAGGACCTTACCCTGGATCCCAAACTCTTTGAGTTGATCGAGCAAAAGACCATGATCTACCTTATCGAAGGCCTTGGCAATTGACCTAGAAGCATGATCAACCAACACTATATTTGAGTTTTGCTCGTTATTTTGCCTATCTTTTCTGTTCCCATGTTCCATTTTAATTTTTGGATCACAAATTCAAAGTCTGTTCGTCGTCTGAGAGTGTTTTCATGTATCAAAAATCAAGAAAAACACATGATAT